>JAHZMW010003569.1:0-10279 GCA_027743745.1 Alloscopus bannaensis | reverse complement strand
TTGATAAGTAGGCTTCATTTACTTCACAACTTGTCACATTAGATACAGTCTTAAAACCTACAGAATTACCATCCTAAATTACAGTCTTTCTGCAAGGTGCAGACAGTGTCCTTTAAGTGAATACACTTTCTACTACTTCCCAGTATTTTCTTTCAGTCTCCTATCTATTAAAGATATAGCACTGCGGCATCTCGCCTGTCAGATCTCCCATACATTGGTATGAGAATTCTCCAAGAGGGAACTACGTCGTCGTCGTCGTCGATGTCTCTACTCACACTCAGCAAACTCATCATGGTCTAGTTTGTTCCACCTTCACTTCTCTCTACGTTCTGTCATCCGCATTCAACGTTTCATCACCAAGCAAGAAGAAAACTTCACTCCAAAGTATTTTTGTTGTTCTCTATTTCTACACGCACCCTGAACTCTCCAAAAAATCGCATTTTCTTGACTAATTTTGAATGTGAATTTCGTTCTTTGGTCAGCAATGGTTGCCCTTGCCTTGACAGTGATGTGTTTGCAGTAAAAGAAAGTATAAGTTTGAAGTTAGCTGGTAACTAGCATAATGACACTCTCCTCAACTGGAGTACAAAATGAGTAGTCATTTGTATTTTAACGGTTCCCATTTCAATCAACTGTTTAATCAATTGGTAGACCGCTTTTGACGTCGTTTCCAACTACTGACACGAGCTGTTCTCCAGACGCGGGAACATCTGAGGAGGAAATGAGGAAGTCGACAAGGCATCCTAGGAGATCCTCGCGTGGTCGTGGAGCTGGGAAAGCGTCTCTGAGGAGCAACAGAAAAAATGTGGACAAATCCCAGTGTTTTAATGAAGGTTTTCGGTCTACGCCGGAGAGCGTGCCACAAGATACGTTTGGCAACTCTTCAGTTTGTAAGTGTTCATAGATATCATCAGTAGAACTGCGCATAATGAGTACGACAATGTGATGCTATTAGTTTTTTTTACTTAATTTTGTCATTTGTTGGTATGTCTGTAGTGAATTGGGAATGTAATCCGTTCTCGAACCGTGATAACTGGAGAAACACCAATGAGGTCCAGTACCAACAACCCCACTGGAATGCGAGTTTTGGAGGTGATGGTCCCACATTTTCTGGCTGCTCTTTTTGGAATAATTCTTCGCCTGCGATGCCCGCATTCACATTCCAGCCAAGCGTTGTGATGACTTTTCAAGGAAAGCAGAATATTGAAGTTGTTCACATGCCGAACTTATTCCAGCAGAATAATAATTTTTTTAATCAGGATGTAGGCAGATTCATGTTCCAAGAGGAGAGAAACGGAGTACATCGAAATCTTGAGTACTTCGGGATGCAACCCTTTTCAAACAATTCCGGAAGCTGTAAGGACTTTAAGGTCTAGTAGATTCAAAAAATTACTCTGCAGAAGGGTTTTTGTGAATTAATTTGATTCTGGGTTGTAGTTCCTTCAGGAAGTTTCTCAGGGCCCATGCTGTCCAATTTAGAACGCCTGCCAAGGCGTTCTTTTGATGATTTTAATTATCAACGTTCCGATACTGTCGCATCAGAATTGCACGGAGATTGTTTTCGTGACTCTTTTGGCGGTTTTGAAAACTATGACAATTCACCGAGAGGAGTGAACTGGGAAACCAACACGCAAGAGTTCGCGCTTTCCCCTGAGTACAATCGGACTAATGGTGATTTCTCATGTAATCAAAATTCACACTTTAGTTTCAATGGTAAGTGGGTAAAAATGCAAGAAATATCTCGAATATTGGCTTTAGGCAGTTAATTATTAGCAAGCAGTATTATTTTACTTGATGTTGAATTCTGCTTTACTATTTTCACACTTTTCAAATGTTTTCATTCTTTTAAGGCCACATGAGTATCGACCAATCGTTCACACCCCAAGAATCTTTGAAGTGGGAATTGCCGAGTAGAAGCAGTTACTTTCTTAATAATGATGAAGGTATGTGCATAAAGTTATTAGTGTGTATATTTTGCTGCACTGAGTTACCTGTGCCTTCATTTCTGGTAAGTTTCGAAGGATGTGCAGTTAACTAGTTTCTGTTAAATAGACAACTTCATAGCGAGACGACAAAGTTCAAAGAGAGTGAGGCGCGAACCTGAGCAAGACAACTTCTCATACGTCAACAAGACATTTCCACTGAAGAAAAAGCGGTACCAAGCTAAGCGTTTCAGTGTATGTTTATATTACTTTTAATGTCTATACAATTATTGTTATATAATCATATTCATTCATTTTTATATACGAATGTTTTTAAATGATTGTTTAGGATCCCATTCGACGAACTTCATTGAACACGAAGATTGATTTTGAATCATCGTCTTTTGACAAGTATTCACCCACCGCGTATTCTGTTAGTGGTAGTTACGGCGAGGATTATACTTCGCAGTTTTTTAACAAGCCGATAGACCATGTTGTAGAAAGTCCTTCCTCGATATGTATTTCGAAAGTCAGGAAATCCGTCAGGATTCGGGCAGCTCATGTGAAATCTCAGCAATTACTTTACATTTATTTTGAGCAGGCGCTTCGAGGATTTTGTAGCGACACTCCATCGGTGGAAAAAATTCGGGAGATATTTCAAGAACTATGGATTCAGTTTGCTTTTCAATTTTTTAAGAGATTTTGGCAACTTTTTGGCTTTTCTGTTGCAACTGTTGACTCGACCAACATTCTGTCTCCAGTAATTTGTCAAACAGAATCTGTATGTTTGCAGGAGCGTGTCAATGAGATCAAGGTTCAAAGCTGCAGTAATTTGTTTAAGTTTGAAATGGCAACGACTGAAAAAATCAGTGAGGTGATACAGCGAGATACGTTCAACAAAAAACTTCTTTCTGGCCTCATTCCCATGCTGCTAGAAGCAGTGTTTAGAGACACGCCTCTTGGTTTAGGGTTGCTGAATGCTTCTGACGAAGACAAAATGAAGTTTAAATGCACGCTAATTGTGTTGCGTGACCAACGCGAAAATCCTCCACCTGGTCGATGCGGAGTCCGAATGATTTTGAAATGGAGTGACGAAATAGATGATCTCGAGTGTCTACCGGAACACGTTATTAGCAAGTATCGCCACTTGTCCCTCATATTTGAAAAGCTAGGAAGAAAGTACATTCACAATAAGATCAAACAGTGGTTACGCGAGTGCAAGGATGTTGACTGGCAAAGCTTTGACAAAATCCTTACAAAGCTGAAACGAAGGCGAAGAGGTCCTCAGAAATGGAAAAAATTTCGAAGGAAGTGGCGACTTGAAGGACGAGAACTCACATTTGCCGATATCGTATATGGCGTGGAGAAGAGCGTACTTTCACCTGCACCTGAAGATCTTCCAGAGAAGTCGAATGGCTCCCTGCCACGGCTAAATAAGCACATCAGATTTGTAGACATGGACGACGACGAAGAAAAAGAGAATGGGAATCTGACTGTGCCACGGATGGAAGACACTGAACCTGAAATACAGTCAGCAGTATGTGACGTGGTCGAAGAGATGATTCAGTGGATCGAACAAGAATTTCTCACAGCTCATGAAAATGAAGAACTGAATCAGAAGAACAACGGAGAAGCCAAGAAAGAAATATCATGCGTTGATAAAATTAGTATTAATGACCTTGAAGAAGACAAGGAAGAAGTGAGTGTGCTCCTTCTTGACGAAGCATCTTCGACAGATTCTGGAATTCCTAGAGACGCCAGCGACCACCCCCGAATTGACCAAGGGGGTCCTGCAGAATAGCTCAGCTCCGTGATGAAAGTATAATAAAGGAACACACAATCCATACACTCGACATGCTGTCTGGCGTTGAGTTTGATTTTTTTACCATGGTGTATAATAAGAGATGACTAGTATTGTATTAATGTAGGTAGAGTTGTAGTTAGCCAATATTTCTTGTAATCGTGACGATTGTCAGTTTTAGTACTTTCATTTGCATTTTCCGTTTATTCTAGACAGAATAATTTTGCAATATTTCCTGTTTTCTAGCTTTCACTGTCGTAGTCATAATATTGTCATGAACAATTTCAAATCAACCAAAGTCCAACCAAAATCACCTATCATCTTTCATTGACATTTAGGGAGAACTTGCTCACAGGTTTCGAAGACTGTGCACTGTATTTTTTAAGGATAATATTATTCTGTATACAGTGTGATCAAAATTTATAACACACCTGTAAACAAATTAGTAATTTGCAAATATTATGAAAAGAGCCGTCTGACTTGCTGTGAGTTAGTGGTATTCTGAAGTACTTTGAGGTGCCCAACAAGTGCACAAAGTTTTGTTGAATCGGTGCAAGGGTCTTGGAAGATACGGCTGTTTCATTTAAAAATGCCATTTTAAGGTCAACAATTATAACCCACTCATTTGAAACAGAGATTATCTGAGATTCACTTAAGGCAAGGGGGAAAGTTTTCATTGACTACTTCTGGAGCACATTCCTTATTTATTGGTAACCTCTGACCAAGCAGGACACACGCAAACGACACAAATCTGAAACAGAGCTCTTATTTTTAGTCGTTCTGTAATAAATGAAATCTAGTAGACGACTATTACGCTATATATTGAGCTAAGGCAAGTATAGTAGTGATCCCTCAAACAAAAGGAGTATAAATTACACACCAACTTGACCCTTTAAGCGCAGTGTCTTCACTTGAAATTAAGCACATAATCGTTGTATTTCAAAGTTTCTAGTACCTTACCGTATGGTAGGTCTGATGTAATAGATGAAAAGCTGAGCTAAGCTAGCTAAGACACGGGTGAATATAATAAACAGGTTAAAATTTTCAAAAAAATATCGGGCACAGGATTCACAGTGACGCAAAGTCACTGTGAAAGTATGAAAAACGGCTCAAACATGTGACCGAAGTTTCCAGGTCTTCTTATGGTCCAGGATTCCGTTACAAAATGCCATTCTTTATTCAAAACTATCCGGCAAGTCCCAAAATTTATTTTTCAGTCAAAACAACGGCAATCAGGTGTGACTATTTAGTTTAATCCCTTTTTTGTATTATTAAGGTTTGGATTGTAGAGGTTAATACAAATGTGTAGCCTTAGTAGATCATGGGTAGCGGCCTGTAGTGCAAAACTATACTTGAATCACGATCTGGGGACCCCGAAATGTGCAGAACATGGGCCATGAACCAAGATCAGTTGACTTATGTAACACTGTTGGCAAAAAATGTGGAAAATTACATTTTCGCACTAATTTGGCATCCATTGGGTGTTTAGCTTGTAGACTTGCCAACTAATCATTCGTATTCAAATTCAACGCATGGTACTCGGGGACCTTCACAATAATTTCTTGTTATGCAGAATGCCAGAAAAACGGCGTATCTGAGCGCTTCGTAGTATTTACTATACTAGTAGCGATAAACAGTGGTAGCGCGTAAATACCAGATACTTCCCATGACCGCTGAAGCTCAGAGATACAGTATGCCTTTTAAATTAGCGTTAGAAAGAAGCGGCGAAGAAAGTTCTCACATGACCTCTAACATAACGCCGTCCCTACTTCTGTATTAAATCAAAATTCTAAAATGTGTTATAATTGTTGATCACCTTAAAAATGGCATTTTAAAATGAAATAGCCGTATCTTCCAAAGCCCTTGCACCGATTCAACAAAACTTTGTGCACTTGTTGGGCACCTCAAAGTGCTTCAGAATACCACTAACTATCAGCAAGTCAGACGGTTCTTTTCATAATATTTGCAAATTACTAATTTGTTTACTGGTGTGTTATAAATTTTGATCACACTGTATATGTATCACAATTTGTGTTAAACATACATAAATACATTTATGTGATCCAGTGTACTATACATTTTATAAAATGTTGTTGAATATACTTGATGTTTTGATGGAAGATATGCTTATAGATCTAGGTATTTTTTGCATGTTGTCAATCATTTTCCCATTTGATTTTTTTACTTATTAAAGAATTTTCACCAGCGTGTATATATGCATAGTTCATACAAGTTGGAAAAAAACTTTAACCATAGACTGTCAGTGTTTAATATCTTCATACTGGATGGTCATCGTAAAGGTTGTCTCAAAGTCACAATGTGACTCCAAAGAATAATCTGAGTTTAGCATATCATCATGATAAAAGCGTAGAACTTCCTTTGTTCCTATCGTATTTCTTTTGTCTACTGTCGCTAGCACTCTGCATTTTGTAAGCGAATTTTATCTGAACTCCTAAGTATTCCTCAAGTGATAACACAACTGTGTACATTGCAACCCACCGTCTTCAGCAATTTCCCTTTTTGATTACTCTTTAACAAAAGATAAGTACGCTAAACACACGAAGATAAAGCAGCAGTTAGATTCTCAGGCCACCATCACATTCCTCCCTGTGTGAATGAAGCTTCACTTCTCTTCAGGGGAGTCCTTGAGTCTGGCATTGTCTGCGGTGGACAGCCCTTTGACTTTGCCCCTTGTTTACTGAGATATTGTTCTCATTTAAAGTTACTACATTCAATACGTCAATTTTCAGTTCGAATAAGGAGCGAAGAGGAGAAAAGGAAGGCTTTTGGAGGTACTCAATTTGTTGGACAGGGACCCGGATAAAATTATTGACAGGTTCTTTGGCTGCGACAAAAAGATTGTACAGATCCGACATTTTTTGTCTGCAATCTGTAATTTTTTAGTTTTTCAGAGAAGTTTTAATAAGTTGATAGACCATTGTCATGGTAGGTTTCTGATTTAAGATATTTTAATCAGCAAATAATAAAATATTCTAGTAACAGTAAATATGGGTGGGGTACCATAAACATTTATTAAAACACACATATATAAAGATAGTTTAGCAGAACCGGTTAGACATATTTATAATTATTTCATCGTGATCGTGATCATGGTGTAAATAGGCGGGGCTAACAAATATTATACATTGATCGTATATTTTATAGCATTTAATAATTTTATCTGACTAGCTCTGTATGTGTACAAATAACTTTAGTAAAATTTGATATTTTTGGCAATTTTGAAATTCCAGTATATTCAGCAGACTAATTCCATATTAGTTCTACACAAATTCAACGTAACTATTCACACGCCTCAGTACTACATACATACATGAGTGCGGTCAGCATTACCTAAACTAACACCACGTGCAGTGGTTGCTTCTGCAGAAAAAAAGTCCGCTGATTTGTTACTGTCATAATCATCAATCAGTCATTTCACATTAAAAAACAAGCATCATTAAATAAAGAAGAGCAAACCTCAATGTTAAAAGCGATGTTTGTAACGTTTGCATGCAAAGCTAGAACTACTTCAAAAACCTACACTGTGACGCACCTTCAGTCGCCACACTACTTGTGAACTCAGATACAAAATTAAATTATATGGTATCTGTACTTTGAAAGTTAACAAACTCAATGTTTATCTCCCTTTATAAAGTAAGTATATTTCAAAATTAGTATAAACTACACACTCTGTGGTCGTCTGGAAGAAATAATTATCTAATAATTGTACCTAATAGGGCATTTTAACTAACAACTAAGCGTTATAAGAACTCAATTCTCAGATTATCCTGACGTCTTTTAAATTTTGAACAAAGCGTAGTAACTGAACGGAGAAGGATGCATTCCGTGAGCTCACAAAATTCATATAGTGACTCTGTTCGGTAGGTTCAAACATTACTCATTTCGACTTATTTTAAAAACTAATCTTATCATTAATTCATAAATTGTCGTAATATATTATTAAATATCTCTGCATCCTAAAAACAATCTGCGTACTTCTAATCTTTGGAATGAATTGCAGCAATGTATAAAAAAGAAAGTATGGACTCGTTACTCGTTTTAACTGAATGAAGTGATATTTTGATGACTGACGTAGCCGTTCACGCCATGCAAATGCTGGAGGTCAGTGCCTGGCCTCTGACTTCCGTTACTGCACCCCTTCTGCTGGTGGCTATCAAACTGATTCGAGTCAATTGAACCCAGTCCACTGTCACTCTTTTGTCGCGGGCGACGCCTCTTCTTCCCAGCGTCCGGTGTTTGAGTGTCGTTCTCGTCGGGAGTCAGTTTGAACTGGAGACCATCATCATGATTCGTCGGAGGTAACTTGAACAGCAAGTGGTTAGGAACGTAGTTCATATTGTCAACGCCAGAAATACCGTCCTTCCGATTCGTATCGTTCGCATTGCCGTCCGACAACGAGTTGCGATCCGGCGACGCGGAGTCTTCCCTCAACCCATAAACATCCTTAATATCGGGCGAGTAATTGATTTCCAGTGTGAAACTAGTAGGACCATCCGTCTCTTTGTTTGAGGGCGACGGTTTCGGCCCTGACAGCGGCTTCACGAACATATAGCCACTGTTGTTGGCGAGCATAGTGCAAGTTGGTTCTTCTGGAATTTGAACATTTTGATAGTCAGGAGACTGCGGAGGTGATTGGTTGGTGTGCTTGGTTGGGGATATGGGCATGAGGTAACCTGCGCTGTCCAGTTCTTCTGGAACATTTTGATACCGTCGCTCTGGCGTAGGGCGAGCGCTGTTTGAGGAAAACTCGGACCGTCCCATTTGCAACAAGTAATCCGGACGGCCGGCCATATAGGTTTGATTTATTTTGATGTACGTTGTGTTGAGATCAATGTACTTTTCGCGGAGTCCATCCGCCATCATGTCTCCGATTCTGTCCACTAGAGTGGAGAATGAAGGTCGGTCTGATTGCTCTTGAGACCAGCATTCCAACATAATATCGTAGACACAAGAAGGTGCCAGAGGGGGCTTCTCCATTCGGTAGCCCTCGTGAATGCGCTTGTAAAAAAACTCGTCAGCGTCCATTCCTACAGAGAAAATATAACAAAAATGGATTATTGACGCGTGGCACGCAGTATTGTCATAGAGTAATAAACTTAGATTATGTAAAGCAAGATGTGTGTCTTGTGCCTCTATCTTACCAGGATACGGAGTTTTTCCGAGAGTGAACAGTTCCCAGAGGACGACTCCAAACGACCAACAGTCTGATTGAGATGAAAATACTCCGTAATAAATAGATTCTATTGCCATCCATTTGACTGGTAGCAATACGCCCTAGGGTAAAAAACAGGCCCCTTACTAAACTTATTCATTCAGTATTATTTACGCAGTTTGATATTATAAAAAAAGTGAGTAATTATTGAGATTGGAAGCAGTCTCACCTCTTTTTTTAATAAAAATTTTGAGCCTACCAAACACTGAGAATGAACGCATCATGTGTGCCATACCTTTCGAGAAGCTAGGTACTCCATTCCCCTCGCAATCTGGAAAGCCCAACACAGTAAATCTGTGGTTTTGATGGGGTTCACATCTCTGAACTGGTAATCTCCTCGGTAGTGATCTTCGTGAGATGCACAGGAAGATCTGCGTTTTGAAGTGCCATCCGTCCCATCGACGGTATGCCCATTGCTCAGGTAACTCACGCCAGTGCACACACTCTCAATCTGGCTTTCTGGAACGTAGGGCTCGGTGCTTCGTCGGTTTGGAGTTGCAAATCCATTTGCACCGCTGATTGGACTGAGCGGAAACACGTCGCTTCCCGGTGTTCTCACTTCAGCACCTTGCTCAACTGACACTTCCTCCAAAGTTGTGTAACCGTTGCTCGCTGGCTTTCTATAATTTCCAGTTTCCCCGAATGTCAATGTGGCGTACTCGAGCCTTTTGTCGTCAGGTTTTACATTACGGCATTCAAATTATCAACCAGTGAATAAATACAAACGAATAAAAGTTGTGACGCATGCATGCACAACAGTCCGCACGTTTACATGCAAAATCATGCAATTCGCAGGAAAATAGAGTCGGTGAAGAGGACGCGTGTTCAAAAGTTGTCACGCAGCAGTCAAAAGGCAGCGAAATACCGAGAAAGCGGAACACACACCACCCCCAAAAGTACAGGAGGTTGGCGAGTCGTGGTTTTAGCGATATTTACAAGGAGTCAATGTATTAGGGCAGCAGCAGGAGAAGTGAAAGTTCAAAGTTCCCATTCAAAATCCAAGTTCCCCAAATACAATGAAAGAAATAGGCAAACAAGAGATAAATTAGATTAACTAGTCAGTAATGTAATGAAAATGGAGTTAGAGTACCTGATACAACCAATGTTTAATAAATCAGAGGCTCCCCTAATGTGCTCAATACTTGCTTGTGCAATTGCATACCTGGGCGGTGGAGGTTGCGGAGGATGAAAATGATCCGCCACTCGGTAAATGTCTGGATCGATAACTCCTGCGGGAGTGAGTTGGTTGATAAACGTGCGCCGGTGACGGTGCAGGTAACTTAGGAGACTTCCGTACTTGCAGTACTCGACAATGACGAGAAG
>JAHZMW010003568.1:0-20774 GCA_027743745.1 Alloscopus bannaensis | reverse complement strand
AATGGGCCTCGGTTCCTTCGACCAAAAATGGTCCTGTCTTGATCACCTATAGTATCACTGCTGAAATTGATCTTCTCAACTGCAAAATTACGAACTTACGGGGAAAAAACCTGTCGCGTCGGAAGTGAAAAAATAACTCCAATTTGTCAAAGAAATTTTTTAGTCTTCCAGTCTGTCGACGAGAATTTCTTGCTCAGGTTAAAAGTAATCACAAATCTTATCCTTAGTAGACAAGTCAGTAACTAACCTAAGAAGAAAGAAATAAAGTCACTCAAGCGGCATCTAATTACTAGTACTCGGTTCTCACCCACCTCCTTTGTACTGATCGCCATGACCTCCAAGGCAAAGGAGGTGGGAAACGAAATTTAATGATTTGCATTGGCTTATTCAAAACGCTCAAACCAATTTCAAATTAATTATCACTGTTCTAACAGTCCCTTTCCTTATCCACGGTATTTAGCATAATGAAGCAATTACATAAGACGCCGTTAGCGACCGATCCATGCATTCTCAATGAGAATTTCTCAACTCAATTTATAATAAATGGTTGGTGTTTAATTAACTTGCCGTCTGTAATGAATCTGTGCTGTATAGTGCTTGCATCTTCAAGCGAGAAAACAGTGCATGAATGAATAGGTATTCAAATTTATTTTCACAAATGTATTGTTTGACTGACTGCATTGCACATTAACGTTCGCATTATTACCACGAATATTAAACAAACTGACACCAAGTAATCGAAATTGAATTCAGTTTGTGATGAGAATGTTACGTTAACTCATGAAATTTGACACCACTCTGGTGTTGATAAATATTCTGCAAATTGCTGCTGCTGATTCGGCTAATGTTAAAATTAATGTACCTATTAATATTTGAAGACATCCAGACTTTAACATGCAGAACGCTTTTCGGAAACAAAAAAGTAAACGTTTTCCAATACTACCCCCAATACTCAAGGTGAAAAGCAGACAAACTTTTCACTCTAATCAAGCAATTTATTGAATTCATATGTTTCTTCACAGTTTCGGTTGGAAACATGACTAGGTAGTCAGCAGATGGCAAACCAAAGACTACTCCGGAAAACAAGCATTTTCTGTGAAGTGTCACTTTATAATTGGTTCCGTAGCGGCATTTTGTCTGACATTACGGTATGCGATTCATTGCCAATTGCGATGGTTTTCGTAATTAAAATACGTAGCGTCAGTTCAATGAACCACCGACGTCGTATTATATGTTTTACTGCGTCGTAATTGTAAAACAGCCTTAAACAGATTAACCACCTATGTCGTTGGCTGGTTGACAACTTCGTCAGCGCATACACTGACATCAGTATATGTTGAACTCACTGTCAATTGTCGCAGTTGTACTGCTATAGAACTCGTCGATGTAAATTTAATACTGCTAGACTGCACAGTTGCTTCTACAATTGTATTTAGTAAATAAAATTACATGCAAAATTCAAATTTGGAAATCTCATTTATCATCGTCCATCATTGTAAACGCAAGCTGTAAATCATCGTTGGGCGCTGGTCATATATTTAAAAAATTGGCAGTTTTTGTCTCCTGTAGAGTGAAAAACCCAGACAGTAAACATGCACGACTATTGACGTTGACTTGACGGTGGCCTTCTTATGTCTCGAAAGATAGGGAAGATATCAGTTATGTCAGGCCTAAATAATATATATGCAAGGAATATGTACGGTATACAATGTAAAAGGTAATACGATAAGCTAGAGTGAACTTGACATCGTAAAGTATACAGCGAACAGTAGATATTTTACATGACAGTTGTAAGGTTAACGAAATCGATGTTTACGGCTGATAGACACACGATGTTTCGGTGTGATGACGGTGGCAAATCTTGAGTCGGTCATAGCTTCGTGTTCAGTAAATCCGGTAATAGTTGGTGGATACTCAATACCAATGATGTGATTTACTTCTTCTTTATATTCGAATATTTAATTGTTTAGTTGTGTTGAATATATTAAATATCAACGATGGTACGAAATATTATTTTACGTGATTTTCTGATGAGGTTAAGCTAAAACTGGTGCAAGTAATGCTCATTTCAAAAAAGGGAAAACTGGTAGCATACGGTCCACTGAGTCGTCGTGGCGAGTGCTTCCTGGTTGTATGTGTGAAATCAATATTCTGTCCTATTCATGGACAACAATATGAAATAAAAAATAATTCACTAATTTAAAACAACTCTTCACTCTATTAATACTTTTTGTACAATCCTCACGGCTTTTGACGCCCAGTGAAATTCTTACGTGACTGCATCTCCCACAACAGACGTTACGTAAGCTATGTAACGGCAATAATATCCTATATAGAATGTACTAGAAGACATGCAACTTTTGGAACCTAAGTCTCAAAGTATTACAATTACTGCACTACATTCTTGCTCCCAAAAACCCCATGAGTTGCCGTGGCACACTCCACATCGTGGTGGCATTGAACTTAAACCTTATGAAATATTACTCGATCCTCTCACACCAGTGCAATGAAAATTTGTAAGCGTTGCCAATTGCTGTTATACCAACCATCCAACTTCCAATAAAAGTTTACATGCATGCTCGTACACCTTTGCAGGAATCTCGTCACGTATCCCTAGCAAACGCAAAAGGTATCAAGTGTGTAGCAGAGATTTAAATATTTCTCGATGTGTACATGCTCATCGTCACTTTCGTCGACTAAAATAGTCCCTGGCATCAGTTCATTACGACACATCCGCATTTTTCACTGTACCACTTCCTATTTTCTTTGCAGCAATTCTCCACCGGTGCTCGAGAAAATACGGCGGCACAAGAGACTCTCTGTTCGTCTCTCTGTCTGAGTTTCTAACTTTATTAGTCAGTTCTCAAGCTCTTTACTGTATACACATCTTATGAATTTATGATTATGACATGATCAGCGGCGACGTATGGTGTTTGCTGAATAATGTTCGAAAGCACTCGCGCTTTGACTTTTTCCCGAACCTTTTGGATTACTGTGCTGCCGCAGTTTATTAAGTCGCATGCGTTTTCCATATTATGATCTTTCTATAAAAGAGTGCGGGTGGTGGTGGCATGCGTGCGGTGTGCGAATCCTATGCATTTGAATGCGTCTTTGGATTTACAGCGTGACTTGATCATCCTATAGACTTCGGAGAAGGCATGCAGTTTCCAAAAATAACGCACTCCATACGCAAATGTATTGGAACGCGAGAGAGTGGGTGTGCTGCTCATCTGGTGGTGACGATCTTATGCAAAGATGTGATGAAATGAATGTGATGTTATTTTGCGTGCGCGTTCTCTTTCAGTAAAAAAGAATCGTGATCATTTATAGGGTGCTGTGTGCCTACAACGATTCGAAATTCTTGATAGGGTCATGGCATTGTGGGTGGCGAATAGTGGCGATTACTCCTTCCTGAACAGGCAGCGCATGTAGACTGTGTAAACAGGAACATCTTTTATGTTACGGTTTTACGAACTTTCTTCTCGTTTATGTACTCCAATGGACGATTGTGTATACAGAGAAATCTCCCCGGCGTTCGAAACTCTGCAGAGTTTGTTTGGATATAATATGCTGAAAAATGCAGCCAGAAAACAGGTTTCAATTGCGTATAGAGAAAGCGAAGGTTCTTTCTCGAAACACGAAGCAGGTTGATGAGGTTGGTGAACTTCGAATAATTCCCACAGATGTTTTCTCGAATCACTCAATTGTAATCTGATGACCAGCATTTCGTTCGTCAACAATAGTATTGATGATTATTGGAAACAAATTATTTCCGGGAACAGATAAACTTCAGTCCATTTGGAATTATGATCCAGAAGAGCATCGTAGAACCTTGCTGAATGAATGTAGGTATTTTGTTGTTACACAAAGAGTAATGGTGAATGCTAAATAATGGCATGGTTCGCCAGTTGTTTACATTTTTTAAAGTAGGGAAAGCGCGTTTGTGTGGAAGTTAAACAAAGTGCGACTTCAAATGTCTTCGAATTTACCCTATTTTCATTTTGTACACATACCGCGTGATTCCTTTTTTAAGCTGATGCTCACGTAATAAATTTTTTCATACTCCACAAGTCGTAAGATTCAACAGCAATTACGTTGTTTCATCAGTATAAAATGTTTTGTGATTTAGATTGACGAAATTCATAGTCTTTACTGTACAGACTATAGTTTTATTAAGCTTGTGAACTGTCATTGTGATATACCATTGGAAAGCTACTGGCTCGTGGATTTTGTATAGAATGACCGTCTTGATTCTCAAACATCACAGGCCCATTTTTACTGACTCTAGTTACGAGGAAGTCATCCTTTAAATCGACAAGAGTGATTTGAAATGCTCGAGTCGGTGTCGCGGAAATCGGAATGATGCAAATTACGAGTTTTTACCATTTAGCTGTCACGTTGAAGTACACCTTTCTCGGTAATGTGGCAATGAGATTCGAAGGAGCACACATTTCGGAACAAATCATTATAATGCTTCACGAACAACTGCGATGTCCTCCCCATGTCTTCGATCAACCATCAAGACTTAATTATTTCTTTTGAAAAGAGCGAGGAAAACAAGACGTTTATTTCAAAGAATTGTAGAAATGTCGTGTTTCACCTCCTATCAATCCTAATAAAACGCTAGGGAAACACATCGAAGCATTGTCTCGTTCTGTTACGTTAATGGGACTTGGGAGCGGTGCTTGGAGGATTTCCTTGCAATTAAAAGTCGAGCAAAGTGTGTTTCGCGTTTCAAACCCGGTTTCTAAAATTTCTGTGAAGAGCGTACACTTGACATGTCATTCAGAGGAGAGAGAGAGAGGAAAAGAGACAAAGGTTTTTTCCTTCCTCTTCGCATTTCTTCACGTATGGTACGCATACAAGAAAAAAGTCAAGTTCGATGATATTGATGTGACGATTTTGGCGAGAGACCAGCACAGCTGCGGATGTGTGTGTTTTTAGATAAGAGCACCTTATCCTTGAGTCATATATCAGAGTTTGTAAAAGAATCCGGGAACAAGTCATTCACAATCCGACTGAGAATTAGGGGCCACTACCTTGCCTCACTCGAAGCCAGGAAGAGGCTCATGTTTTTTTCCTCATGACTCTACCAAACATTTATCGAGCATTTATTAGGATTTTTTTTCTAATTCCGTATAACACCCCAATTTATGTGATACAACGACCTCTCTACGTTTTGTTTATGTGAATAGTGTGGAGTTGAGTAAGATAAAAAAAATGCTCGTAGCAAAATAAAAATAATGTGTGAGCCTCTCACACAAACATGCGTTTGCATTTCTTATATGTCTAACTTTTCCCAAAAAACTAGATGCTCATTCCATTTACTGTTTCATCTACCAAACATTCCTGTTTTTGCTCAGATCAGTTTGCAGAGTGTTCGCCATTTTTGGAAGTACAATCTTGGAACGAAAGCTCTCTCTTGCTCATCGCTACTCTTATTACTGGCTGCCTTCTCTCTTTCTCCACTTTACAGCTCTAGGCTTTCCGGGTGTGCTACCTTGAAACAAAAGTTTTAAAAATAGCCATTTCAAAATGAAATCATATGGGTAATATTTGTAAAATTTCAGAGTTACGTCATCCTCTCCGTGTGAGAGGTGTATATAGGAAAAGTTTCATGCGGACTTTCTACTAAACTAAAAGTTGCTACTAATTTCGTTTATGAAATCCGAATTGGAAAAGTAGTGCATGTTGATAGCAAAAGTGTGACTTTTCTCTTTGGGAAGGTTGGGTAATGTTTAGGATCTAGTCATTTTGGGTCTAGTCACAAAAATATATGTATGCGTCATTTGAAGCAAGGCTTCGCACATTTCCCTTTTTATGATTAGTAACCAACCGCACGTGGGATGATAATGGGTAATTTAAGCGAAGAAAGCTCACAGTTTACCTTGAGAAAATTACTGCTTGGCATCCTCCAAATTACGACACACTACAACACTGTAACAAAAAAGCACTTTGTGCGGAACATATCTGCGTATTTAATTAGTCGGAGTAGTGCTCCTGAAACTGAAAAACATAAAAGCATAAAATCCATGACGACGTTAGCTCAACGTGCTAAGCCTGAGTGCAAGTTAAACAATCCCATTTCTCTCGAATTAAATTACTCACACCGGCGACAACGATTTCGTTGGATCAAGTTGGAGCTGAGAAGACTCTTCTTTAACTTTACCATTAAACCACACACACGGCGCACCATCTCAGCAGAATCTTGCAAAGGAATGTGGAAACGAGTGCCAAGCGCGAAAATAACACGGAAAAGCGAGTCACACATGACGCGATGATGCACCTTCTGAAATTCCAACGATATCCCAATATCCATCCCTGGCGTAAGTTGTAAAGGAGCGTAGCGTATTGTTCTCTGAAAGGTGCTTCTTCTGTCATTTTCACATAGCTCATCACGTCTACATGAAGCGTGAGATGACGCCTAAAAACCCAGATATCCGCAATTATATTATAGGAGCACCTACGGTGTACCTTAGATGATAGTGGATGATGTGCAGAACAGGAAGAGAGAGCTCGTCTGGCTGTCGCAAAAGAATGCTCAAATTATTCTACCTCCATATTTAATGCGCTTTGGTACACATATTATGCGTAATCTCACTCTCCGGCTTATCAAGATGTGAGTATCTTTGCATTGTCTCTCGGATTGAGTCGCAAATACAATCGATTGTCTTTAAGTAGTGAGTTGCGGTTGATATGCAATTTTTGTCGAGTTTTGCTCACCAAGAAAAGCTGCGGGAAGCCAGGAAGGAAGTGAGGTCATACGAGTGCAAATGCATGGACGAATGCAATTAATGCAATCATGTGCGCACACCCGACGACGATTGAATGAATCCAATTGCAACTAAATTCTTGATGTGATTATGCAAAGCGGCGAGTGGTACATTTTCCCGTGAAATATGTAGATTGCAAATACGTGCGAGTCGGTGAAGGAGAGCAAAACGCGTAGCAACAAAGAGAGACGGGAAAGAGAGGAAGAGCTCAAACGGGAGATTGTGAAAAGTAGTATTTCAGGTCAGGGTTACGTTAGAGCTCACAGGAATTGAATTAACGTGGAATTACACTCACGTTGCACACAGATATGATTCTTCCTCATTTTGCGTGAGTCAACATTGATTTTTTACTGGTGCACCTTGAAAAGAGCCCTAAAAGCGGAGGCTAAATGTCAGTGAAGCATTTGCTGAAAGGACGACGGAAAAGATCATCATATCAGACGCGTGACAAGTTTGATCTTCCTTCTCAACTGACATATTGACTCGTTTTTTTCGGCGAGTAAAAAAAATTGATGCAACCTTTGGCAGTCGGACTAAAGAATTACTCTTGAAAATGTGCTATTAATCTTGGGAAATATTGGAAAAACAATTTTAATCCTTTCAAGCCCACTCTCTGTTTGAAGCGTGGATTTTTAGCATAATATATTACTCCTTCAATAAATCATGAGCGTCGATGACAAAAACCAGTCAACGTGTTTTGCGGAAGCAACCTTCTCTTACATGTCCTACAGTTTGGCTAATTAGAGATCTGCTTGATGGCAACTCACCTTGATCTAAATTTAACGCTAGAAATGCACTCCTTCGTGGAAATCGTCTGCGGTTTCACCTTTGAAGAAGGGGAAGTCTTGTACTTCCCAGATTAACAAGCTCACTGGGCTTCTCCATTCTGAATTTAGTCGATGTTGAAGAAGATGTGCACTTTGGACGTCGTTCAGAATTCATGACCAACTGCCTATTGTGCATTACATGGCTAACTGTCTAGCTGAATGACAAAATGAATGGGTCTGCCTACTCTCTCCACAATCGAGTCCAATGCCTATTACCACTTTGACGAGTAACGGTGGAGACGTAGTTCCCCCTTGATGTGACTTATGGACAAGGAGCTTACAAAATATATCCTCACGTGTTCAGAAAAAAAATTGCTTTAGTTCACGGTCGATTATGAATGTTTATGCAAAAAAATCGGCACTTGTAGTACCTATGGAAAATGTGTGGTTCTCCCTCTTTACCTGAGCACTTATCAAGCTTTCCGCCGATACATAGTTTCTCGGCATGTAGCCAACTATTTGACACGAGATTCTTTTTCTTCATTCTCACGTTATCTGTCTCATCATCGTCAGACGCAGCATATAATTAGCTCGAGAGAAACTTCCTCTGTATCCACTCGCTTCGGGAACCGCATCCTCCATCCGTAAGGCCATGGAGACCTTGAATCTTAAAATATTATGAAACCTTCCTCCCGGTGTCTGGATGAAGTAAAACAAAGTCGTGTAAAGCAATGTATGCGGACTGAGTCCCTGGTATCTCAAAACTTCTCTCAGAAATGTATGAGGATGTCAGTCTTGGAATTATTTAACGCTTCAACTTCCGTGCTACCTCATACTCTCCCTGAACAATGTCTCTTGTCTTCCTGATGCTATACATTCCACTAAATTATAATATTCGATTTTACAAGAAAGTCTCCAAGAAAGCTTCTTTACTAGACAATTCGTTAACAGAATTGAATGCAAGATATGTACACCGTTTTTTTTGTTTGGGAAGAGGAAGTAATTGTACGACAACGAATACCGTTTTTCTGTCACATCTCACTTATCATTTGAACACGGTTTGCTGCAGCCTTAAGGACATCCATAAATTTCTACCAGATTCGAGTTTGTCACAGGTACTCTCTGGGATTAACCTTCAGTCGTGTCATGGTTCTAAAACACACCTTTGTTGTATGTGCTTGGGGAAATCCGTACTCTCTACGTAGCCTCTTTGATTACTGTGAACGATTGGCCTTGTCCAGTTTCAACCAGTATTCCTCACCTTCCGTTTCTCCTTTCAACCTCTTCCCAAATAATATTGGTTTTCTCTCTGAGTCTCTATGTGTGTACCGACCGAACACGAGGGAGAGAGACAGAGTTCCCTTTTTCAACTTGTCTGGAATCTCATTTGAGAAGAAAGAAGTTTTACCAACAGCCACACCGATACTTGACTACCTTACAAGGAGTACGAGAGAAAAGCTATCAAAAGCTTATTATAAGAGGAGTACAATGGGCCGTTTAAAACGTTAGAGGAAAAGGTATACTTTATAAGTCTATAATTGTATACATTCCCGACCCGTCATTTGAGCATATTGGCTTGAAGGTATGTATAATATGTAGTCCGCTTGACATATTTTATACATGCTTCCATGTTCGATGAGGATCTACACAATATAATACATTTTGTTTGCCTGTATTCCTGTTGGGTACTTTGTCAGCATTCAAAAGTACTTGCTCCAAGCGTCCACGTATTATTCTCTCCACCAAAATGTGTGTTTCAGTAGGAGAGTTTTTGATATATTTCTGTTTGTATGTGTGTGTTATTATATACGAGTGGGTCTGTTGCATGAAGATAATATTCTATCTTTTTGTTCCCTTCAGTTCGTTCAACGAAGAAGAAGAGCGACGAAGACGACGATGACAGTTCAAGGATTCAAGGCATCGTCTTCGGTTTATTCCTTTTCTTTCCCCCTCTCTCTCAAGCGATTCTCTCACTCTATCTCTTTTAACAACTGTGTAGGTACGCAAGGGAAGGATCATAAAGGAATGAGCTCAAACCAAGGAATAATGTCAAAGTTTAACAGTAAATGGGAGTTGAAGGCCTAGATATTTCAACTTTTACAATTCCTCCAAGTCCATTTCTTTTCCCCTTGTTTCTCTCTCTTTCTTAGAACTTCAAACTTGCTCTTAGCTCGCACAATCTTCCATTCTAAAAACCATTCAAGTAACACAAAAAGCATTCCTTTTTTTCTTCAGTCGCTGGCATTTTGTGTTTAAAAGAAAACACACGGGTTCTCCGTGTTTGTGCATCATCCGATTTCATTTCAGTTGAGGCATTTGCCTCGCTGAAATGCTTTATGAACTGTTCGAAAGCGTTGAGTATCATCTCTCGCTACATTGGAAAGGTATGCGTTTTTTAGGATATTGATGACGGATATGCTTTTATGATGTAATATACGACTTCATGAATGATCTCTTATCATTTCTTCACACAACAGCCTCTCTTCTTCTTGTTAGTATTTATACTGTAGTAATAAAACCTGCACACAAAGATGATGATGTCCATGAGCAGAATCTTCGCTCTTTCCCTGAATATGCATGTAGTAAAGACAAGCTCACAATTATTACCTTACCGTTTTGTCTCCAAAAATGGAGCTCAACTCAAATACCTCCCACTAAATGCCTTTTGATTTTTTTTCTCGCCGTCAGATGTATATTGTGACTATTATTCTTGAGCAGCAGCATATCATTATTCTCCATCCATTCCACTTTGCCAAAACCTCTGCTGCTGGTGACAATAAAGACCATACTACTTTTTCCATCGCACAAAAATTTACCGGAGAAGACTAGTGAGAGACAGGTCTCTGTAGGTATTAGCTATTAAAAGCTTCTGTCTCGTTAAAATCCAACAAGGAATATATAAGATGAGCACCGTGATGTGTCCTCTGAGCGAGTATAGTGCTTGGATTATCTCGCAAAGAATTCTCATGTGCCGATAGTTTTCTTTTATCTACACGGGCTCCTCTCTGTGCAGCTTTACACACGCCCGCACCTCTCTAATAAAGGCTGAAAAGACGAAGAACTCGAAAATGTGGAAGTAGGAAGCTTTTAAGAGTTCACTGGCTCTGGCAATGTACGCGTTTTCCTGAATGAGTCTCAGCTTCGCAGAGGGTGTGAGTGGAGAAATGATCCATTCAGCAGGAAGTTGCACCTAACCCATACCATCATCCAGCAAAACATGAAGGAAAAACGTGTGCTTAAATACTAGTTCTCTCATTCTTCAACTTCACCATCGATGCTGAGGATTGCATCGAAAACGACGAAGCAAAATATGAACGCTGCTGCTCTTCCGTTTTTTTTTTCTTCGTCAAAGTGCAAACAAATAGCGTATCGGAGTTTTATTGCCTTCTTTCCACTTTTTTACGATATTCCGAGGGCTCTCATAGGATACAGCGAGGAGTCGAGTTTTGTGCAATATGGAGAAGATGAGGTGATGATGATGCGAAAGAGAGTGAGCTCATGGTGGACTGTCGTACTGAGGTATGTGTATTGGCGGATAGTGTGCGGTTCCTTGATCCAACTTACTGGCCAAAGATGTATCACGAAAAACAAGCTGGTGGTCACACGGTGAGGTGATGCTGTGTTCTTATGGCATTACCAATGCCAATGCTGAATAATATGTCATCCACAACACTCGGAGCAAGTTAATGACAAGTCTGCTTTTTCCATTGTTTTTTTATGGTCGCTGCTTTAGCATTAACGCCTTCCAACGGAGTATGGGGGGCACATAACAAAATGGGTTGGAGGGAAGGAAAGTTTCAAATGAACTGGTTGGTTAGGTTCTGGAGCGTCTATGTAACCAAAAACTTTCACAGTTTAGTTGAGCAATGGAATTTGTTTATTCTGTGCTTCCAGAGCCGAGACAACGATTCTGGTCATAAAAAAGCGACGGTGATGATAGCTTCAAGCTGACATGGTTTTAAAAACTAGCCAACCGTGAAAGTTTACCGAAGAAGTGTACATTGCTAAAAATCTGTCGCGAAATTGGCGCAGCTTTAACATTTCTGAGAATATTATATTAAAGAAAGGAGCACCGGTTGTTCAAGAGTTTTTGCGAGAAACGGTAAAACCTCCATCTCGGAAAAAGATGAGAAGAAGAAAATACAATTTGGAATTTGTGTACACACGTCTTCCCATTTTGCTGTAATTGAAGAGACGACAACCATCTTCGCTTCCAGCTAATTCCTCAGATTTTTTTTCGTTTTTCGCCAATCGGTAATAATATGTACTCAGGCTTTCTTGGTGATGGAACAGGGAGAAAAATTCTAGGTACTGGTAATTTTGACAGGAATTCATGTGTTCATGTACCACCGATCCTTTACTGACAGTTTGCTTATTGAATAAATTTAATGTACGCCAAATCAAATAAAGTAGTCGCTAATAGGAGCACCACTTTCGTTTACGAGACTGATTGGCAAATATAATAGGGGGTCTCCTTTTAATAATTTACCCAAAAGGAAATTCAAATCTTCCTCGAAAAGCAAACAAAATGAAGCAAAATACGTTTAGGCAGTAATGATTCTAAACTACACGCGGTTATTATATTTTGCTTAGACATAATATCGCTCTTTTTCATTGTGAAATTTTGTGAAACCTCATGCTATTCTCGAGTCTCTCTTTGAGCTCATCAGCTATGTATTCAGTGAGTTGCTCATTTGCTATTAACTACCCTCAAACAATCCTATACGGCCAACATTTATTATGTATATCGCTTATCAAATTTATTCAACTATCCCTCAGATAGTAGTTCAAAACAGGGTTATTAATCCACTTTGCGGATCTTCGTACTATCCCCTCGTCCCTGTATATTAATTTGCTCCCTACCGTAATTTAATGCAAAATGGTTTTACGATCCTAACTGCTCTAACTACGTGGCCACCCAGACAGAAATTTTACTCCATACTCTTGCATTGTTCGCTGTTGCCTCCGCACATGCTGATAACATAACGTTACCAACTTGAAAACATTTTAGTGTGCTTGTTAGTCATATGCTTGTTGAAAAATATACCTTTTTGATTTTTCCTCATCTGAAGCTACTCAAGCTCATGACCTTTCCATCCAGAGTCCATTAGTTTTGATTGTGACGAAAGTGGAAGTTCTTTTCTGTAACTAAAAATATATCTTGCAACTGAGGCAACTTTTGCAGAAGATTGGTCAGCTACAGTGATTGATGGAACATTATCACAGAAAAAAAGATTTCTTTACCAACAAAATGGGAAAGTTGAAGGCTATAAATATCTTGGATACCTAAACCTCTCTACCATTACGTAAATCCGTGATAATTTGCTTCGAATATTTAGACGAAATTGCACCGCTGCAAAGAATGATTTCATATGCACTCGTATTTTTAGCATTTAACTATAGCTGTTTGAAGCCTTATAACATCACGATTTATTTTGGAAATACATAGTAATATTTGAAGTCCTCATCAAATTCCCCGTTTACTCTTGTTCGACAACAAAGTCGGCGGAGAGACTTTCTTAACCAATCATCCATTTGTTCTTCGTTATTCTTACATATCGTTCTATAATGATAGAACATCTGAATCCGCTCCTCTTTTCTCTTACTAATCCGTCCTCCCCGAGCTACCCACAAACGGCTTTCTCCAGCGAAGAGTAAAAAGTGGACATATGGGCATCATGTCAATCAGAGGAGATGACGCATGTATACAGTCTTAAAACAATATTCCATTATTTTATATAGCGAAGAGCATAGGTTTATTTTCCGTTGGAGAGCAAATAACAAAATGTGGTCCCATCTCTAATGTAAGATTGTCCTTGTTGTTGCTACAAAAAAGCGTAAGAGGCCGATCCCGCAAAACTGATTGTGAGTGAATCCACTGTAATAGAGTTCTTCATTACACTACTGGTAAAAGCATTCATCCTAGCGTCTGCAATGCAAGTGTGCGTGCGTGTTGCCCGCATATGAACACTGCATAACATTATTAGCAGTTCCTTCTTGCTTGAGCCTTCGTCCCCATTTCCTTTGTTGGTGTCTCTGGATTCTGCAGCTGTGTGAAGAGCAAACCTCTGCCTAGTGAGCCCTCACAAAGTGAATAGAAAGAGAAGGGTCCTTTTGCAGGTGCTATGTGGCTTGTGGATTGGCGTGTTATTATGTCTACATTCTACATGCAACCTATGCACCACCACATTTTTCTCTTTTAAACCTTCTCCTCTGCCGAATATGGAATTGAATTGCCTCTCTCTCTCTCTCTGTCTCGTCTGCTTATTTTTTTTGCTTCCTCCTCATCCTTCCAGAATACATACACATTATGCGTGTGTTTTTGTCGACACAGGAAACCAAGAAGTCTTCGCCACTCCTCTCTCCCTTTTTTTCCAACCGGCCAAAACGACGTGTGGCGTGGGTACGCACATGCAGAGAGAGGGGGAGCTCGAGGAATAATGATTTGAGGATGCAAACCAGAAATACATGTATGTCTGTGCATTTTCCTCTGGTTTTGGCTCTAGTATGCATTTCCTTTTTACCTTCCAAAATATTCCTTGCCCCACACATGGCTTATGGATATGGCAAAACATGAGTTGCTTTTTGCTTTGATAGAAAACCCAACTTTTACAACATACAAGAACAGCAGAACAAAAAGCAGCAAGAGTCTCTCGCACTCCGAAACACTCTCCCTTTGTGTGGAAGGCAAGTTTCGTCTAAAAAAGTTCTCCCCTAAAAATCCACTTTTCTGTAGTGTCTCTCTGTAAAAAAAAGGGTAACAACGGAGATGCGAGACAGAGCTTGATGTGAGAGACCAGCAAAGCTCTCCGGTCTCACAATTTCATCAGCGTTTTTACCAACAACGTCCATACGAAAAGGAGGCATCCACTCGGGCAATTCTCATTCCCTAAAAAATCTTCTCGCATAGTGTTCACTCCACAAAGACAGGCTTTTCTCAACGCTCGTTTTTCTTCACAATATTTTCCCTACCCCTGACGAGCCCTTTCCCCTGAATCGAATCTCTACGTGTGTGCAAAGGAAATGCATGGTGAGCAGAGAGCTACGGGCATATCAGAAATCTATCTGGCGTCCTCTCGTATTGTTGCTTGTTCGAGTAAGCGTCGTACGTTGTACGTGTGTTTCAATTCGACTCGATGTTCTACAAGGAGTGAGTGAATGGGAAGGAAAAATGCAGAGAGCAAAGGGATTTCATGAAAGGTTTCAAGTTCTACTACAAAAAAGCGGTGGACGACAACGACGGTTTATGTGGAATACCTATCTTCTTGAGTTTCTCACTACGTTCACGGTTTCCTCTCTCGAAGTTTTAGTCGCCCTTTTCTCTCTGAAATACACACAGACGATGGAGCTTATATGGTAACAAAAATTTTATACAGTCTCCATTTGGGGTACACAGCGAACATTGTGTGCGAGAGAGTTGCTACACTGAGGATAAATGTCTGCCTCGATGTATACAGCAGGAGGAAAAAGGCCATCATTAAAGGAACCTCATAAGCTCACCCTTCTTTTCTAAACTTGCATCACACACATACATACCTCTACAAACTATATTATTATGTAGTCACGATATACCTATATCGATGGATATGGGCACACGCACATGCATGGGAAAGCATGCTGTTTGTTCATGCAAGCCAGTTTTCAAGCCAAAGTAAGGCAACCCATATGCAGACGGAGAGCATAAAAAAGTGGTATGCTTTTAGACAAAGCCTTCGTACCGAGTACTATAGCATCATGCAATGCTTCTCGTTCTCAAACGCTCGTCTACATGTGTGCAAGCGAGAGAGAGTTGCTTTTATTGTTATATAGACAAGTCAAGTGAAGCTGCCCTACCAGTCTTCTCTGCCAACGCCAGAGAGATAGAACGACGCTTGGAGAGACGCGAGAAACGCACGCAACGTTTTCCTCGAGACAAAAGAATCCTCTCAAATATTACTACACAACTCTGTCGCATCTCTTCGCAACACCCGAAGAAGAACAACTGGTTGTCAGCTTTTTTTTCGAAACGCTACAACGAATTACGGAGTGAACACAAAAGTTTTCATAAGAGTGAGACAAAAGTGCATCGGCGTTCCCCTCAAAAAGCAAGGAATGAGTGCGTACTCATTGCGAATCTGGCAATAGCTATCGCGTTGCAGTCGTCACCACCAGTGTACACAAACACAAAAACTTTGTGAAGTTATTACTACAACTTTGTGAAGAAACGCGTACTTTTCTTACCCGTTGTGGTCAGTTTTTTTAAGGAGAAGTATTGAGGACTTGAATGAAATACGCTGTATTCTCAGAGTTTTGCAACTGGCATCCTTACAAGGGAAAAGGAGAACGCGCTAATTGTACTCATCACTCTAGACTCCAAGGAAAAAAGAATTGACGTCCAAAAAATTCTCTTTCTGCTCCGAATTTTTGTTTCGAGGGAGAACCGCTTTAAAATCGTAACAATAACTGATCGGTATAATTGACAAAGTCGCAAGTGAACAGAATATAGTGCTACTACAACTCCTTTGATCAAGTGCATTTCTTCGCTGCAAAAGTGGATATGAAAACAAGTGTTGTTGTTCTAAACGCATTGTGGGAGCGAGAAATAATCTGCAATTGAAAAAAATCTTCATAATATATCAATGTGAGTTGTAAGTATTATATACTCTGGTTTAGTTGATGTGCTTGGTTGATTTGCTAATTAATAGAAAGGCGCAACGAAACGAAAAAAAATTATTTGCTGCTTTTTTGGTTTTCAGACTAATACGTATGTGCATGTACCTTACTATGTGTGGTGAGTAGTGATCAAAGAAAAAGGTGGAATATTTTGGGATACATTTGAATGCAGAAAAAAAAGTGTGAGAATATAAGGATTTTTTTTTGTATTCTTGGTTTCATCAAAGCCCAATGACCATCACACCAAAAGATCTGGATAGTTAGCTAAGAGTGTTACATGCAAGTGAACACATCTAGGACAAAGACGAAATCTATTTACCACTATCTTCTCTTGATGTGTGCTATATGCGTGTTCTAAGCTCTGTTGTGTGCGTTTTCCTTTGAGAGCACATTATATCTCTGTAGGCTGCACTGTCTTTGATGGATCTCGTCGTACACGGTGGTACGCAAAGAAAGACGAGTCTCGAGATCACGCTGTCATAGAGCTTTTTTTGACATATGTGAACGACGCTATAAAACGAAATAAGTACACATTTCGTTCTCTCTGTACATGAACGGTGCAGATCGGTTGTCTTCTGCCTAAAGTTGAGTATTGTGGTGACCACGGAAGAAAATTGATGTTTAACTAACGTTTCCATCTGCGACGTACATATTTCACTGGTGAGATTGTTCAAAGAGACGTTGATGTTGGTAAACGCGCTGCTGTTATCTTAACAGGAATTGAGTTTTGACACTTTTGGATGATTGAACAGCATTAGCTGACAAACGGATTGGATTCATTTTGTGGGAAATTGTATCAGGTAAATAACCAAATCATAATACCCATCGTATGAAAAAAAAACTCTTTTCGAAATGCTGTGAATTGGATTAATGCACGCCTCGAGAAGGCCAGGGTCCATGGCTTGCGTAGAGAACAAAGGGAGGAAATTGTATGAAAGGAATATTTGATGGTCGTTTTATTCCTTTGAACACAATGAGCAATACAGAGTAATTGACAGTCATATTGAATTCAATCAATTACGCTTATGAACTCATAGGGGATTATAGATTTTTTTGTAGCCTAATAATGTTTGTTGCAACAGCGCGAGAGAGTCGTGTTGAGTGACGACGGTGAAATACCCAATGACACTTGCTCCTTGAGTAGTCTTAGCTCATACCACACGTTCCATAGGTCAACGCATCTCGTTAAAAAGACACAAATTTTAACGCACATGCTGCATGGCGTGGTATTGACCTTGATGAAGAATTGGGGTGGAGGGAGGCTACTATCAAAATCAATATTGGATTAAAATGTGGCGTGGTGTATAATTGAGGAGAGCGGATTGTACCGATAAATTCTTGTGGATCTTGCCGCCTGTATTACGTTGCCACAATGAGTTTCCCTGTATCAAGAAGCTTTTGGCTGCAAACACCTCCACAGGTAGGGAAAACCCGTGTTAAGGAAACCAGAAATAGTGAGAGAGGAAGGGCAAATGTTGGAACACCTAAGGACTACTCATGTATCGGTAGAATGTCAAATGTTATATAGTGTGACCGTATTTCAGAGAGAATTTGCTCGTTTCCATGATTGGTTACACATGGAGTGTATTGAAAATCAATTCAATATAAATAGATATAACCTTAAATAGCCAGCTATTATATGCTCAAATTAGGGGCTGGTGACAGGAGTATGAAATCGATGAGACATAACATGTCTACGAAGGGCAGCTATTAGGACGTATGGCATTTAAGTACAAGAAGCCTGAGTCCCTTCATTTGCACATGTGTAAAGCTGGGAAATTTCTGTAAGGTCTCTTTTAAACAAGTGAAGAGTATGCCAGAATCACGCTTATTCCTTTCAAAGGTCGAATCGGGAAATGGTGCAAGGCAGAAGTTGACAATTTATCAGTATTTTATTATTCTCTTGTATCCCGTGAAGAACTCCAAGTAGTTGGAAAGAATGCTCAAAATTTTCTGTGCACGTTGGCTTATCTCACTAATGACGCATTCGATTTGCTTCAAGTATCACAGCAGCCACCACACTATTTCATTTGCATAATATTTGAAAACTTTACTTGCTACAAATACCTGTGCATATGTGTACGTCTCAAAGAGAATTGAGTCCGATATATTTAAAAGCTCAATTGGTAGCGATAACGCTTAATGGGTACGGAGGTACTCAAACTCTCAAAATACTATGGTAGAACACGCCAAACTCCAACCAGTCAAACTCTACGAGAAATTTAAAAGAATGGAGAGCACAACGCGAAGAAAACGCAAACGTGCATCCTCCTTAGTATTATGCATTGAGGTAGACAATTGAAAATGTAGTTTTAAAGAGCGGAGCAGTAAATCACTTGGCTTTAATTTTCTACAATTATTTTCTGTCAAATCCTCACCAATTTCGTGAACACTTTTTGAATTGAAGGATTTGAAATTGAAAGCGTTCACCCTCAACGCAAATAGTAGAGGGTGGCGCAAAATCATTTTACTTTTGAGTTAGCGCAAATATTTCACAGCGAGGATATATAAATGTAGAAGATATATACTTATTCGTGTAATTGCCTTTTTGATTTTGTAACTCCACGCGCTCATAACAGGTAGTTATTTAATTTCGATAGAATTCGAAATGTCCCTGTGAGCATACATGTTTGAAACGCTGTACATGATCATAACATGAGCGAATGAGAGACTGTATTGCCTGAGATGGTCGATGACTGTGTTTCATGCGCACCACCACCAGCCAGTTTATTCGCCTTTTTAAGAACTTTCACATCTTGAGAGAGCATGCACATACATCTAGCCAGCCAGTCACATATCAAATTCTACATCGCATCAGATCATCACACATCGCGCATTACATTCCAATCGTGAGAGAGAAAAGTGTTATAAAGGCACATTGTGGAGTTGGTGATGTGGGCCTCAAGCGTGGTGCATACTCCATCATATCGCACTCTGATATTTGGGCAGTAGTTGTGACGCTTGTTGTAAACGTAGAAACGTGCGTACGAACAGATTATGATGGCATCACTGTGAGTGAGTAAAATGTCAAGATTCATCCCATATTGCGAGATACTCGCGAAAAAAAATGTTGCCTTGTGTGGTGCACGATTTCACCACTTACTAATAACAACTTGATCCTCTATCATCCATAGTACTATAATGCTCAGACGACGTACACACTTGAAGATTTTCTCTCTTAATAAGATTTTCCACACAAAAAATAACTAGGGAATTTCGCCACAAAGTAAAAAGGCTATAGAAGTCCAACGCAAACACACAAGAAAATGGGAAAGAGAAGCGGATTAGTTAGAAGCGCAAGCTTCATTTTCGCGAGAATCTCGACAGCAATTAAATACGAGAAAGTGACACATATTTACTCTAACCAATGATGATTACGTCTGAGGAGGAAGAGAACAGGCCAGAAGGATAAGTAATAATAATGATATCTGTGAGGAACTATTTTACAAATAAAAACAATATCAAAGCAATTTGTTCACACGATTGTGTACGCTTACACATAGAAGCAGAGTCGCATGCGATTTGTTGGACTACAAAGTACTTTGTCTGCACCATACGCGACGATGGTACCGTTTTCAGTCATTTTACAAAGTGTGACATAATCGGCCACCATTACTTACCTACAACAATCCTTTGAATTTGTGGCGACTCGAAATGCCAGAGAATGCCAGCAATGCAATTAACTACCTTCTTGGGTAAGAAACAGAAATTATTCAGAGAGGCGAGAGACACCACACAAAATGATAAGCCATCATTTATTACGCAATTAATAGTATAGGGATACAGACTCGATTGACGACGCATCGAGGAGGCCTCCTTTTTACGATGGTAATCCTATTAGAAATCGTGTAGAGCGGACATGACGAGCGTTCTAAAGGAAATTGTAATAATTGTTGGCTCATACAGTCATCATCATGTCAAACGATCATGTTCGTACAAACACTTGATCGTTCAATTGTTGTGAGAGCCTGAATGGATTGTGTGCGAGACAAAGGTCCTCTCTCTTGTAATTGCGTGCGAGTGGCTTCTTCTCCACGCCAATTTTCGAAAGGAAGGAAACCAAAGTAGAAAAGTAGGAAAACATTTTACGCAGGACGAGGAGGTGGAGAAGGTGGGACTAGGAAGACTCGTTGTACTCTGACTTTCTAAACAATGAGCACAGCGCTTGGTGGAGATTCTAATGATTTTTCGTCCACCACAAAGTTATCGTGTCTCATTTATAATTTATTACAATAAATAATAAATATGTGTAACGTTCATCTGACTTGTGGGGGTGACATTATGTTCTGCGCTGTCACCTAAGCCTGCTGATCTCCCAATGTGTGCTCACATCGTTGCCTTAGTATTCCCATATCGTTTGTGCATCTCTCTTGAGTAAATACGCTGATATTGTTGGTGAGGGGAACATATCTAATTTCTGGTGAAATACCACGTAAATTTTCATCAAAAACCCAACAGACTTTTGTACACGCACACAAACCAACAACACGACGGCGCACGATGTACTGATTTAGTGTAAATGCGTGGCCAATCTAAAATGCATTAAACAAAGCGTTGTGTTTAGACCTGGTTGATAATTAGG
>JAHZMW010003567.1:0-37484 GCA_027743745.1 Alloscopus bannaensis | reverse complement strand
TTGACCACTGTCACAACTGGCTGGCTGATAAAAAGGTGTCGAAATTTGCGACAACAATGGAAAGCGATGACAACGACTAACGACGCCTGGTGTTTGCAGTTGCTGGTTTAGTAAAAAGTTGAAAGTGAAAACAACTTGTATCCTAACAGATAAAAAATCTCTTTGATGTCTAATACTTTTTCGTTCACGTTACAAAAGAATCACTAGCAATTTGTACAGTTGTAAGTAAGACTGACGTGTACAAAGGACTTGTTACAACTTCGTATTTTCAGTATTCATTAATTAGTATGCCTAGACTGCGCTGACTAACACTGGTCGCGGAAGAGTCTGCAGTACCGTAATAAAATACTTCATTCGTTACGTAACAAAAGTTGTGTGTGAGCGAGGCATGCACTATTTATTTCTGACGTTGAATGTGATTTAATTGATTCCCCCAATCCTCCGATTTTATTTTGCTTCCCACAAACACACCACAGTTCGAAACTTGTTTGATTATAAACTTATGACGGCTCTCAAATATTATTATTAGTATTATTGTGATACATGACTCGAGCTAATCGCACTCTCGCGTTTTTGCTTGAGCCTGGTTTTCTCCTCGCGAATTTCTGTTTACAAACTTCTCCCACCTTCGAAACGAAATCAACACTTCGTTGTTTGTTACACCTAGTTTGAACGACGTACTTGTTGTCATGGACGAGTCTCGGAAATCAAGTGAGGATGCTATTGTACACTGACTACGTCACACTGTTTTCAACGCTCCGACACCCGAAATTCTGTTGAAAATGTCAACACTGATCAACCCTCTGACCGTTTGACACTTGGTTTCCCTTGTTTCGCGTTACAGCTTATCAACTAGCTATTGTGTATTTATATCTAATATAAACTGTAGATTGACTACATTACTGAAAAATAGAATTCCGCTCAACTCTGAATTCTAAATTACAACTGTACTCTGCTCTCCTTTCCGCTTTCGAAATACACGGAACCTCTCCTACGCGCAACTACGCTTCACAGTGAAGTGAGTGTTTAAGAGTGACTCTGAATGGCGTCATTAAATTCGTTTATGTGTTTCGACAGGAGTTAACAAGGATTGTTAACAACAGAAGAATCCCTAGTGATCGACAAACCTATTATATATCACCTCTAAAAGTTGGGTGATTTAATAATGGTAGTACTAAAATGTAATAATAATCATGTAAAAGTTGCAGTCAGCTAGCTCTGTTGTACTCGAAGGAACTCTTTTGTGTTGCTCCTATTACTGCTGTTCGATGTTTTTCTCGTCAGTTGCTTGGCACTTGGTGCAAATCCTTACTTTTTCCTGCTCGTTCCTTTTTCTGGTGCTAACAGAGAGAGTGATGTATGCATCAGCGTAAAAATTTTCTGTATTTTCATCGTGTGAGCTTGTTAGGTGCAGAGAAGTAAAAAGCCCTTTTTACACTCATCCTGCTGTTTACCTGCTGATGACTATGACTTACTTTTCTACGTCGAACGGAACACAACGAGTGAACGAAGACGGTTCAAGTCGTCTAACAGAGCAGAGTATGGAAAACGTAGTATGTATTCATATGCACATACTTAAAAAGCAAGTCATACCCATCTACACACGGATAGATGGATATAATACATGAACTTTATAATATAGCACTTCGTATAACCACTTCACTACGACGAAGATACATACCACCAGCGAGAGAATTGAGTACATTTTCGTATTACGGAGTTCGGAAGAAACTTGTGCGCAATACATGTAAACGCAAACAAGAGCTAACTTGACGTAATATATTGTTGGCAGAATGAAATGCGAATGTCTATTCTATACGTGTAATGTGTACTGGGCTGATGGACTCGCAGCATGCAGCCCAGCGAAGCATGTGGACAACAACACTGAACGTCTCGGCCAGCAACAACACGAAAAGTGAACGTATTACAGATTTGTGTATGTATCCCCTCATAAACGGAAACGTAGGATGCACAATATTATCATGAAAGAAAGAACAAAGCGGAGCACGAGTTGAGGTGATGATTTGTGGAGGAGACCGTATGTCCTCGTATTGTTGCACTGCGTTTGCATATATCGGACTCTAAGGTAACATTGTTGAATTTGGGATGAATTTTCGAGGGGAATTGATACAAGCGTGTCTTTGTACGACGCGTTTTTTTTCAGAGCTCGGTAGCTAATATTGTGTATTGGTGTATGAGTGTGTAAAAATCTGCTGGAGATCATGCCTAGTGACAGAATGTGAGATAAAGTCTGCAATGAACGAAATTCATGAGCGCCAGTTTTTTGTAATGTCATGATGATAAGTGACTCCACACTTCTCTGTGATGATGCTGAGCCAAATGTGTGAAGACAACGTACTTTCAGCAAGTAATGGTCGTCTCGTTGCTTATTATTCATTTACGATACGAGTACAAGTCATCTTGACGAATGTTGTGATAATACTACCAAATCCGTAATGAGGTTTAGAACTGACGAATTCTGATCTTAAATTAGCTCCTGGTTGGACAGTTAATTCTGTGGCTAATTGCAAAGTTGCGAATAGAGCGGACGTCTGAGGAATATGAACGATGATCAGCATTATACTCCCTCTCTCCGCAGCCACCATTTTTCGATTGTCTCGTTGTGGTACATTTGCCTACCCTTCTCGTGCATTTGCGACACACAAAGTGTAAAACTCGAGGCACTGGCTTGCACAAAGAGAATTATTGTAGATCGACGAAATGAGGGAGGAGCTTCACTCTACTGATCTCTTTTATTCGCCTTCATAACATTCCTTGTCCGACACAAAGCACACGGGGTTTTGAATAATAAACAACTGATGAGCAGATGACTGAAAAGACTCTCGGAAGTATGGATCATGAATTTTGTAGATTTCAGCGGGATGTTGACAATGCAATGTGGCGTCGTGTAATTGATATTGTCAATTGCTGAGTAGGTTGCGTTTGATCCCCAATTCAGTGAGGCTTGGGCAGCCATCGAAGTGGGATCCCTGGCTGGAAACCTGCTATGTACATAAATTGCTACATATATTCTTCTCAATCCATTTATTTTGATGACATATTCACCGTGGATGGGACATTGACTCGATAATGATAGGATTCTTCATAGGAAATCCAACTTTATGTTTAGTTTCAAATGATGAACACATTTTCTTAATAAGAATTACATCGAGTATAATGTAAAAACGTTTGTAATATGCTGCATATTTTACACAAGTTCACCCGCTTGAAAAGTAGTAGTTACTTTAGTTATACATGGATAGAATTTTCTGATTGCGTGTCCTCAATAATTACCTAGGCTTATCGGTTATCTAGTTTTGATTTGTCGGGTCCTTTTCGAATCGCTTCACCTCATCCTTAATGGCTTGAATCAAAGGAACTGCGGGATCATTGGATGGGAGTGCGGGTGGAGGTTGTGACTGACTGGATCCGCTGGTGCTCCCACTCCCTATACCCCCTCCCGTTTCAATCCTAATGTCAGGGTAGGCGGGATACTGAGGAAAAATGAAGGCGGGGGACAACATCACTGAATGACTTTGACTGTTGTCCGACGTGCTCGCGGCGTTGCCACTCCCTCCACCACCCACGCTTGTCCTATTCTCGTCCTTCGACGTTGCACACGGAGTTGATGTCTTGTCGTAGGACTCGTCATCTTCCTCGTGCAGTGACTGCTGGCGAGATTGTCGTGCCGGTAAGCGAACCTCCTCTGGCTGATGGACATCCAATGTGCTAGCCGCTTTGCTGGGTTCCGAACCACTACCTCCTTTGCTCTTTGCGGAATGAGTGCGCCGTTCTGAGCTTGCTGTCCAGGCCCGTTTTGGTGGTCCAATGGGGACTGCTGCGGATTTGGGGCGCTTTAATTTGTTCAGGCTTTCTTCACGAACCACGTGTGAAGTCCAAGGACGCCACTCGGTCTCCGTCTCGACAACCTCATGACTAATGGACACTTTGGCGGACTGCGTTTCTCCTCTGCCGACAGAATCGTCTCTTTTGTTGTTTCCTGAAACTTCCACAAAGAGGACTTCCTTCAAACCCATTCCAAACCATGAGTAACAGTGACAAAGACAAGAGTCGTCGATGTCGACAACTCCCAGGTCACCCATTCAATAGAAAATGGAATGCATTCACGCACTTGCTTCGAAGGATTATCTACGCTGGTCAGTGAGAGAGAGAGAGAGTGAGACAGACAGAGAACTACACATCATGACTCGATGAACTAACCCATAACATTGAAAGCATCATCTAGAAACTGGTGAAACCGCTTTCTCATCCTTCCCAACGGGTTTTGGTCGTCCGACATCGACGAGGAGTTGATGTGATGAACTTCAACAATCTCCTCTGACTCTGTTGAGATAACTGATTCTGATGGTCCTCCGCCAACACCGCCGCTAGGGGAACCTCTCCAGCTTTTCCTGGGCTTCGGAGCTGCACGAGTTTTGTGTGACGCCGTCTTTGAGATTCTGGTTGGGGTTTGCACTTGAGCATCTTTGGTGTCTGGGGTTGGGGTGGCTGTCGCAGACTTTCCTGGAGACTCAATGAGCCCAAAGCTTCTCTCGCTCAAGTCTCGATCTTGCTCTCTCAGGCCGTCTTCCTCCTCCTCTTCAGTGAAGTCAAAACTCGGAATCTCGTCGATTGTCTCTGGAGGGGCAACACGAGATCCGGGCCGGCGACCTGCTCCATCCCCTGCCGTAGTACTGGTCTTTGACGAGTTGCTTGCCACTGCAGATCCTGGCCGCTTCCATGGCACCATTCTCCTCGCGTACTCACTAGGCGTTTGTGCAATGGCGTCCTGGCAGATGTCGAGATTCCCTAAGCTGATCGTGTCTGACATACCGCGGGTGGGCAATGGGCCAACAATGTCTTTCAGCGACTTTGTTTCATGATGGTCATCCTCTTCCATGGAGGAGTGCGACATTTCTGACTCGTCAGACTTTAAGGTGACATCTCCAAATTTATCTATTTGCGATCTTCGTCTCCGCCTCCGAAGCACGTCTTTACTGTCCCTTTTGTCCGGTTTTACTGCCCCTGACAAAGCCTTGGTTCGGGAAGGACTTCGTTGACGCGTGCGTGCCGAAGTTGCCGCCCCTCCTTTCCCTGTGAGCACTCCTCTCGCTCTACTCGGCTCTCGAAGTAGTGCCTTCCAGTCAGCACTCCCGTCACTGGAACTCACTATTGACTTCTTGTGAAGCCGCAGGTCTTCGGATGACGTGGGGGAGTTTTCTTTCTCAAAGTGATGACGTCGTTTCTTCTCGTCTAGCCTGCTGGAGTCGCCACGAGAGCCTCCGATGACATCCGCAATTCTTTTCGCCTTTCTCGCCCTGGATAAGAGGCTGGAGGCAGGGCTTGACCTGGGAGATTGGTCATGATGATGAGTCTCTCCTCGCCCTGTACGGCTCTGTGTGTGTCATTTATAGAGACAAAACCAAAACATGTTCAATTATAGTTAGAAGGAATTCTCTTTTCTGTTTGTTAATTGAAGAAGAAATAAGAAAAAGAAGCAAAAGGAGCGGAAAAAATTAGAACAAATAGCATGAAATAAGTATAATAAACACTACAAAAAGATTTATTCTCTAGGTAATGTTAGCAAGCGCTCATCTTTATCACAAAACAGCGTGTTATATACTTATAGTAAATATATTGCATATGTAGGATGTAATTATTCTAGAGCCGCAAGACTGTAGCATCGCGTTGTGTTTAAAAAATATCTCAAATGAGAAGAGAGGTCAGTGGGAACTAATACTACGGCATAGCATAATTTAATAGTGAGCATGCTAAACTGTATGATACAGCCCAACTCCTTATCACTTATTGTCAAAATCGAACACCACCATGTTAGCTGGTCTTTTTGTTTCTCCTCAGGGTTTTCACAGATATAAAATTAAATAGCTTTTTTGCTCAATATGAAATAAGCCGTAAACGTAGTACTACATGAAAACGCTCAAACAAAGCTCTGACAAAAGCTCAACAAATTTACCCTTCTAATCGGCCTATGCGTATGCATCTACTCATTCAGCCTAAAATGTGTTAGACTGATTTCCACCTGAAATCATTGGGATAGAGACGCCACAAAAGGAATTTAGCAAGTTGCGTCTAAGATCGTAACGGTATGCACAGAATGAAAAGAAGTCTGAATTAAAAGCCCTAAGAGAAGAGGCTATTAACAATTACAAAATCGCGTAACCAGAGAGAGCACAGAGATTCTTGAAAAAACTGCTTGAAGCCTTCAACGAAAATTGTTTTGTACGACTGCAAGAATACAATGGAAACAAGAGAGAGAGACGTTTGGTTAATATATCAGAGAAAGAGAGAAACAACTTGAAAAATGAATGATATTAATATTGAGATATTTATGATCGATTTTTGGGGGTTTTTTGTTGGTTGTATTATGTTGTTGATGATGATGTACCGGAGTGCCGTGAAAAGCAGGATTGATGACTCCGTCTTCGATTTCGATACCTGACTGAGGTCTGGCTGAAATGGAGGCAGGGAGACGTCTACTGTCACCTAATCGATTGTGCTTCCATTTCCAAACCATAAATGCAATCAGTGCGAGAAGGATGACGAGGAGGCAGATTGTTGTCACTGCCACAATCAGCCACGGAGATGTCGCCACAATTTCTTCATTCCTCGTCATTTGCTCCGGTGGACCGGCCACGAGAGCTACAATGACGCAGTGGCAAAACACAAATGATGTAATCATGAACAAAAAATAGAATTCCAAACACAACACAACAAACGACAGTCTAACCTTCAGCCTTTTTGTCGATAATTTCGTGACCAATTACGCGTTCCATTTCCGCCTTGCTCACTAAGTCGAGCTCTTTCACCGCAGAGAAAGCCGGGACAGGGCTGCCCTCGGCGAGAACAACGTACTTGACATCGAGGCGAAGCACTTCCTCGCTCGATACGTTCAGGATCGTGACGGTGACATTCATCGCTGTCGTGGCCAAATGCTTCAACTGGCTCGGGTTCATCGAACTGTGAGCCACATACAACCAGTGAAGGTCGTGCTCAGTGAAGTCTTGTAGACGACTGTCACCGTTGCTCGGCGTTTGGCGTCGTCGACGACGACGACGACGACTCGCGTTCTTTCCTGGCGGCAGAACACCCAGTGTGGAGAGCAGATGCCGTTTGAAAGCAGAGGCATACACCTGCGCCAGGTTCTTTTGCAGTGAAGTCCGAAAGACTTGCGGGGCATCCCGAAATGTAGAGTCATTGGCCTTGATACTGGTCTGTATCCAATAGATGCGAGCAGTCGACTCAGCAGAGTACTGATTTTGAACACCGTTGTTGTTGGCATCAGAGGACGAGGAAGAGGTTGGCGACGGCGAGATTTGAAACACTTGAGTGGGTTCTGGGGTTGGTGAAAATACCGGGGTCACTACCCACACCGCGGAAGGCACTAGAGGAAACCCATCCGACTCGGATGGCATAATGGCAGACGGGGGTGACGGCGAAATTGACTCAGAGAAGAATGCTGGAGACGGCGTGACATGAGGGGTAGGTTGCATTGGGAGTCCTGACACAACGGTTGGTGTCATTTCTACAGGATATATTGTGGTAAGCACTGTGCGGTACAGGGTCATCGTCTTGGTGACTTTTATCCAGCTTCTCGATTGAGATCCAACAGCAATGTTGAAACCAGCTCCTCCGTTGTCCTCCCAAGCAAGTCCTCCATCCTGCTCCGAGGGATAGGGACCGTCGCCTGAGCCAGTCCACAGAAAGTCTTCCAGTCTGTCAAATGGTAAATGTGCATACTCATCATCTCACATAATTTGATACGACGCAACATTTGAATTGTAGGGCTAAGCATACTTGTAGTGACGCCTAAGGGATTCCTGAACTGGATCAGCGTGTGGCAAAGGAATTAGTAGTCTTCTGGGCACGTATAAGCGTCTATCTTCCATTGCCAGTGGCTCCTGGTACTCTGCTTCCTCTGGTTCCATTCCACTCCCCAATGACATACCTGCAATAAAAAAGATCACGCATTCTTTCAGGATCGCTTGGTGAGTTTACAGAGGTATTATAGACATTCCAGAAATGTGAGAGTTACCGATTTCGGAGGACGGATTGACAACCTGATTGACTCCAGAAAACCATAAGAAAAGAAGAAAGTGTGTGCTCAAGGCCACTGCCATCACGGTGCGAGTAGAGATTTTCTCTCGCTCTCGGAATCCAGAGTCCTTTACTCCGCAAAATTAAGTTGCACACATAACTTTGACAATCTCTGCTCTGTCGTGATTTTGGCAACAGAGCAGTACAACACTATGATGGTTTTGATTGTCGCAAAATTATATTTTGTAATAATTATTCAACATCTCCCTAAAACTGAACTTCCCGGCACCTTGAAGTGTAAGCGACTGAAAGCATGCTCTCACACGAGCCCCATATTGCTTTCACTCAACACTTGCAACCTTTGGCTTTCGGGAAAAGAATGGAGCGAATGATGACAAGTCCGTTGAACTTTGCAGCATTGTACTTCCTTATTTTACCGTTCTATAACTAATAGCATACAGAAGAAGAAAGACATTTCTACTTGGCTTATTTTTTTCTTTCTCACTCTCACTCACTCACCGGCTGCGCAATAGCCATGTCGTCCCTTTTCGGGCACAATTATTGCACAATCTGCTTTCTATTGTGAGCTTCCCACTTGGCACTTCTCACAGTCCCCGTTTTTTCACTATTGTGCGACCTTTTTTCTCCCACTCTCTAACATTTATTACACCGGAACACACTTTCCGAGTTAACAATGTCTGTTTGTCACTCAGTGGTGAAATAGTTCTGATCACCGAGTGTATAACATATTATGTATCTTACAATTTCAATTTAACTTTCTATCCAGGAAGAGAGCTCCTTCACTCTTTTTCTCTTGTAAATCCTTCAAAACAACGAAGTGTGGTTTTCTTTCCATTTTTCTTCGCTTCGCAGACAACTATTGGTGCATAGCAAAGTGAAGACACGTCTCCTTCCCTCTTCTCCACCGTCAGGTTTTTGTGTTCGTCGTATTATTAAAGACGAAGTGAATGGCGACGAGGCTTTTGTGCTCCCCTCAGGGAAAACGATGGAGTGCTTGGTGTTGTTGATGTCAATAATTGACGACTCACAGGGAAACGACATAATTGTCTGCGTTTGTCAGCCTCCTCCTCATGTCATTACGGAAGCATATATGCACATATTAGCTATGCTGGCCATTATGACTATATGGCTTCTTTCCATTTTATTGGAGTTTTCACGAGTTTCCCCAAAGCACATGAATTCTTCCTTTCTCAAGTCCATTACTAGGAAACCAAAAGTTATTTCCATAAACTTTCTCAACATGAAGTGAGGGAGCAGAAATTTAACTTCTTGGTGAAACTATATTGTATTACTTAGGATTACGTCTGCCGCAACTGCTGATTACCAGCGCTCATTTTTACTATGCGTATTATACTATTATGAGAGAAATGTCGCTCTCAGGAAATCCAAAAATAGAAATGCATAGTCTCATTAGGAGATACGTGTAAGTGTAACTGCACCCCCGCGTTTAATGTGAGTGGAAAGTGATTGAAAGTCAACATAAAAGTTAATATTATAAGATTTCTGGCTCGACAATGATCCCGATATTTTATTGATTGCTCAAAAGTTGTCACATGTAACCTTCAAGACGAAGTAGTCGAAATCCACTCTGGGAGCCTTTTTTTCTGATGGTTTTTAATCAAGCGCTTATGTTTTGCTATGTTTGCAAATTCAGAAATCCCACTTTAAAGTTTGGTTCGGAGCTCACACCTTGGAGAACACGTAAAACTTACTTCGATCAAGCACAGGGATTGAATGCAAAAACTCAGCAGGTATTTAAATGCCTTACGGTGCCAACTCAATTTCCAAATTTAATTTTGCACTTGTGTTTCTTACCCATGAGACAATGAATATTCACCAGTTCAATTACAAGAATCGAGTTAAACTGGAAATTGAAGTAGAGACTTCTCGCGGCCCCACCATATCATGTCGTCACTATTGTTTTTTTCGAGTTGAGTTTTGCATTTTACGAACCTTGCTGACAGACTGTCGCACGAGTGTAAACGAGAAGTAGCAACAAAAATTATTATGAATTATGAAGTATCAAACTCTTCTGTTCGCTGGCTATCGTCTTAATATGCTTGTGTAGTTCTGCCATAAAAAATTAAGCACCGTTACCGTTCATTGGAAACATTACTACTCCCAAATAGTCACAAACAAAAATAGGATGACAGCAGCTCTAAATAACGAGAGACGCACATCATAAAAGCACGATCCAACTTCACCAGCATGAATAATTTCCAAACCAAAGCTGTCTCGGGTCTCTGGGAGTCATTTGAGGCTTTCTTAAGCTGGAAAATGAGTTCAAGCTTGTGTTGGCGTGAATTTTATATGTAGTAAGTTCACTTTCACTTCATCACAAACACACAGGGCTAAAAGCCTCCCGTTGGCCGAAATTGCCTTGATGCTAGCTGGAGGAACGTCTACGAGCCACTGGTCAACATGCCTTCGACTCCCTCCATCCATATACGTGGTTGACTAGGTGGGATGTTGGGAAATATAGATTTAAGTGTGTGTGTGGATGTTTGTGGAAAATTGTATCAATACGATAAGTAATTGTAACGCAGGTGAACGCTGCGAGTCCCAACTCTAAAAAGCACCCTGGTCTGCTTTGCATACACATTGCATGTAAAATGTGTGTAGTTTTGGTTTAATGCTATTATTTCCTTACAGAGAGGACAGAGTGCACGCTTGGCACAATAGGTAAATACATAAAGAACCGTATTATTGAGGGAGAGAGCGAGTACCAAAATGCAAACATTTTTATATAAAAATGTTTTATATAGAGAAAATTACCTGGCTGGAACACTTAGGTGTAGCGATTCACTTTTTCATATTGTCGATGAATAATATGGTAATGCGCATGCAAACAGTGATTGCAGCAGATATATGTACACACATCGGGCAAACCTATGTAACCCTTCCTTTTACAGCACCACCCCTTCATTCACACACCGGTTTCAAGTGGTGCAGTGAAATAAAAGAGTATATTATTTACACATTGAGTGGTTGCGATTTACTTAGGAGAGTGAGAGCTTATTATGAGGAGACCGTGGAACTTGCGGGGGAGACAGATTATGCGAAACACTCGACCAGAGGCTGTTAGTGTCCGAGTGACAGACATCACGAACGGTGGTAGCCAGTCAGAAGTAAAGATTATGTCGATATACGAAGACACAAACCTTACATCATTTTTAGAACTGCATACATACGATTATACTGAATGCTTGGTAGAAAAATTGTACAATTTAGCAGTTTATTGATGTTCTACATTGATGCTTGAGAAAACATTTGGACACGTACGACATTGATTCCGCGTTTTCAAACTTAAATTTTCATGATTTTCACGACAAATATACCTGATGCTTGTTGGTTGTTTCCTTTGTGTGTAGGACAGCTCTGTCGCATCATTAGGTAGGTGAATAAATTGAAGGTAAATTATTATTGGAATTATGGTAGAGTTTCGTAATGTTCCAATTGCAATTCGATGCGTACATTTTCTCGAGCACGATGAAAGTGACAGAAAGGAAACGCGCTTTTACTTCCCGTAATAACAAAGCTAGAAAAGTAGCTTCATATCTAACGCCTGTTATGATATGGCATCATGACCAACTTTAGCTCAATTTTATTAGAATGTGAAAAAGAGTAGGTATTCGCGAAGGTGATGCGCAAAGTCGCAACTTGTCTGTAGGTTAAGCGACTTTGAACAAATCACTCAAAATATTCCGAAATATACGTATTGTATGACTGCATATACTGAATACTACCGCTGTGTTGATACAAGCAGACTTGAATAAAAGTATAATCGAAGAGCACTTTATTCGAACAAGTTGTACTCACTTTTTTGCGACAACTCTACTGGTCATTCAATTGACCAGGAAAGAGAGAGAAATAATACATATTTCATTTGCTTGCGTAAAGAATGGTAGTGAACAAGGGGCTAAGCGGTTGGGTTGCGAACTCGTGTTTCCATATAATCACAACTGCTGCTCACTGGTCGTAAATGTTTGGAAAGTGAGTACCTGCCACAGGCTTCACCTGACATGACTTACCAACATGAACTGCCCAAAAACTCCAAATTCACGCACACATAAAATAAAGCCTTGCAAACCTAGTTTAGCGAGGAGACTGCGGGTTTTTTAGTTTAAATCTGTAAAATCAGATTTAAAAACAGTCAAACCTTTTTGTATTAAGCATGTAATGTTGGAAAATGAAGTGTTGTGATTTTTGTAGTCTATTACTCATTGACTTTTCATCGACATATCGTTTGATGTGTGACTGTGGAGTTATAATTGTGATCCTGGTTTGGCCAATTTTCGCATAACCAAATGGGTTAGGTTATCGGCTGAAAGAGGTAGATACTAGTGCCGATGATATTCGAAAATAAAAATGACACAATATTAAAGTCTGAGTCAGCACATCACACGCCATATATGTAATAGAAACTCTTTCGTGGCATCCCATTTGTTGGTCAATACTTCCGATTGAGGCCATAGGATAGTTCACGAACAAACTCAGCCGAGTACACATGTCTATTATTAACTCGTGCCAATTTGGTTAAGTCAGAGTTAGAAAAGGCTGTTGTGGAGTTATCATGTGGCTGGACAGGTGGATCGTGCGTTCTTATCTGTAGCCTTTCCGGATCCATTGCGCGAACGTGCAGTCTCCTAATAAAAAGATATTTATCGAACTAAATTTGCCTGACAGTGGTTGCTGCAAGAGACAGCGAGAGAGAGGCAGAAGAGAGTGACTCGTCGGTGAACGACAGTCTTTCTCCCTCTACAATAATAATATCAACTTCCCTCTGTGGTATGCAGATCATACATATCGTTGTGTGTTCATGTATCCAGGATACGCGAACACATTGTCGAAAAGCTTGATTCTGTGCCCATGTAAAAGCCCCCGTTGTTGACTGTCATTGTGCTGCTCTAGTTACTTCGCATCGTCATCAAATGACACAATCCATGGCGCTCGCTGTTTTCTCCTTGTCAATGTTCAATGCATTATGTATTGCGTAATCTGACTCGCTGCTGCTTTGAAAAAACAGTAAAATTATATAACACGCGGAGGGTCATCAATGTTAAAGAACAGTTTATTTTCTACTTCCGCGATCCAATACCTTGTTTTCTTGCACACTGGCAGACACGAACAAAGTCACTTCAAATGTGTGAAGCTTTTTTTTAGACTTGAACAAAGTTTTGCGTGTTTCCCACTTTATCGTACTTGAACCCGCTTTTCATTCTAAGGCAATGTAGTTGGTGAGTTACAAACGCTTGCTTTGTGTACGAACGAGCCCTTGCGCTTTAAGGCTGAAATGAACTTGTCATGACGAATTGTTCATGTTGATGCACAACCTTTTATTACAAGCCACACACATGCACGGACAACAGGCTCCATGCTCCACGATTTGTGGAAATTCGTACGGGTAACATCATACTTTTCCACACGCTGGAGCTCATGTTTTTTCTCGACATGTGACAAAAAATATTTCCTGGCTGTCGAGACACACCATCACAAAGTGGAGTGAACACTAGGTTAGCATAGTCACACACCCTTATTTTGTCCAAATTAGAGAGACCTTATAGTTCTCTCCCGTGCATATTTCCACACACAAGAACAATCCTTAGCAAGCAAAACAGTCATTTGTCATTGCTCATTCAGTGTACACCGTGCGTAGGTAAAAAATACTTCGCTCCAAATAGTTAATACCGAATACTAATAGAAGCGAGCAAAGCGTTCAACTTCGAGCGTAAATAGTGTGAATGTGTGAGTCTCAAAAGCGGGGCATAGGGAGGCAATGGCTTTATTCTTTCCAATTTTTACCTCATCTCTAGTTCGCCATCATCATCACCACCACTACCACTAGTCACCACAATTTCACAATGTAATAAGTAATCTCGCAATAATCAGAGAATAATAACAGAGCACCACCCTCTCAACTTTACTCTAAAATTCCAAGTAAAAATAGCTTTCTGCGTGAACAATACAAAGTGCTGTTTTCTACCTCGTGCTCTCCAAACCTGTGCGCTATCTTTGCGACTAATCTAATCAATATAAAACCATCCCGTTCTCCTGCTCTGCATACGTCGTAAAAATAAACATGGTATGTCTCTATACCCATACCGATGTATAAATCACATCAAATATGTTTAACGGAAGCATGGGTATGTGCACTGTAGGGCCATGAAAACTATACCACAAGTGCGTTGTATAATAATGGAAGCCATTTCTCACCTGTAATTACACAACCACGCACTTTATTCGCCAAAACCATTTCCTTTTTTCTGGATACTGATACTACACGGTGGTGGAGTGGATGTACAAAGTCTCGTGGAAACGGTACACTCGTGTTTTACAATAATAATAAATAATAGCAAAAAAGGAAATTTGCGTGAAGGTAATTAACAGAAAATCAATGTTAAAACGTTCGTGCTCTGTGTATCTCAATGCTCAACTAGAAATTTCTGTTGAATGACTAATGATAAATTCGTTGAAATCGTTGATTAAGCCTGCATGAAATTCTAGCATTAATTGGCATCGCTAGTCATGCTGACAATACATAGCGGACAACTTGGGTAAATGGAGAAAAGGCAATATGAATATCTAGTCCAAACAAACGCCAGTGTACACGATTCTTAGCAAAATTGTTAAAAGTATGGTACAAAAAAGATATGTATATCGACATAAGTTAGCTGAAGTCCGCGCGAAATCAACGTATGCTAATTTTAGAAACGCTCTCAACGTAAAAAAACTAAATGATATTTCACCGTTGTTATTATTTTATTTCTTTTCCTGTTTAACATCCTATTTAATGTGGCCACTTACTGACTTATATAACAAAATAGGATGGACCTTTGCTGACTTGAATGTTTAAGGTATTTACTGATCAACAGTTTTCAATGTACAGGAAATATGTTACTTATGCACTTCATCTTGCGCAAAAGTAAAACTCAGCAGTAGATTCGTAGAAATCAAAGTCAAAAAGCGTAGGATTTTTAGGAATGCCCAAAGCCGTCACTTTTTATTCACTCACGTCAAAATACACGCAAACCTCATTGTAGCTGTCTTGAGACCAGGTGAAACGTTCCGAGTAGCGAAAGGGTATGATTATATATTTTATAAACGCTATCTACTATCATGAACGAAAAATCGACATATTGCCGTGTCCCACGCTTTAAAGTATATTGAGAAAACGACAAGTAGAGAAGAAAAATGGGGAATGAAGAACAGTTCCAAGGGTTTGCAAAACTTTGCTCCACTCTGCAGAGTCATATACTTGCTAATCCAATACCAATGTAATAGTGTACGCTTTTGCATAAATACTATTGGAATGCTTCTGGTGTGTGCCATTCAAGGAATTAAATTGGAGCAGGGTTAATGATGTGTGCTCTACGTGTGTTTACTCACTAAAATTGTTGTACCTAGTGACGATTTCAGTGATTCATCCGTTTGTCAGCAAGGAAAGCCAGGCGTGCTCGCTCCTCCGTTTGTTGGTTTATCGCGATTAAGTAAACATAAGTAATGTGGATGAATGATAATGGGGTAAATGGGCATGGAATCGGCGGATGGAGAGTTTCCAAGCCTAATCATGTGGTGCGTGGACAAGCTTCCGGTTCCATCCACTACCATCAGATTTTACACGAACTTGTCCAACGTGTGTGGACACATGTACAAAAAGCTGACGCATTATCATTCCCACAGCAAGGGTACATCGTTGTTGTCGTTCCACATTCCTCCACACTTCACTCATTATCGTCATGAATCGTAAGCATCAGGGAGATGGAGAGAAAAAGAGGAGTTGCTTTTAGTGTTTTCCTGAGAATTTGTTTAATGGTGTTGGTGTGTTTTCGGGAGGATGATTATGGCAGATGAATTGATTGTACTGCGAGGGGTACTGCCGGTACGACTCACCTCAGTTGTCCTCAATTCCGGGTTTCTTTCCTGCATGTATTTCCACTACCGGAGCGCAGTCGCCTACGCACATACACACGGTAGGCACATCCAATTCATAAATCACGAGGGACTGTGCTTGCGTTGCATATTTATGTACATTCCGCTGCCCATTATGAAACATTCTCTTGGCCCGGAACGTGCTTCTCTGCACTCTAGTAATTAATGATGATGAAGATGAACCCACATGAATAGGCTTGGACTAGGCAGAAAAAACTTGGTCATTGTTTTTCCACAAAGGGGTGCATTGCACCAGTGTTCTTTTCTTTTCAATTCGCACATTATGGATGGCTCTAGTAGAACGTCGTCATCTAGGACTAGGAGCTCTGTAGCTCATCCACTATGCACCACAAAAAAGGTAGGTACTTGGTTTTTTTGCTTACGAAATCGATCGTCGATCACACTCCCTCGTGTATTGCATACAGCAATTTATTACAGGTATTTGTATACATGATGATGCAATGATGGGGATAATGGAATCTTCAACCTGTGCGGAGAATGTGATGATGATGAAGACGATCCGCGTGAACAACAAAGCCGACAATAAAAGCAGTACTCAACCAATCATAAAATATGTCGTACATTTTTATTGTGAACATGACGTTCTTGTCTTTTATCGTATATAAAGGAAACACATAATTATGAGACATGTATAATATGTACGAGTCAGGAATGTTGGCAACTTTTTCACATCTCCTCGTGAAGAAATCCAATACATTCCGTGTGTCAACGGAAGTAATTATTTCATCGCTCTGCACCAAGTGTAGTGTTCACTGCACTTGACACATACAATTAACCAATGTCATGAGTGAGTGTGTGAAACTATGGATTATATTGGAAATTCAGGGTAAGTACAAGAAAAAAATGATGAATAATTCTCTCTATATACAGCGACTTACCAACGACGACGACTTACTAATCGTTTACCACCAAATACAGTCGACAAGGAAGGAAACCGAGAGAAGGTCATAGAAAAAAAACAGTCAAGGTTTAAGAAAAACACAAAAATATATCGGAAAGGTTTGGTGGCGACGTAGGTGACGATGATGTTGTATACATTTCACAAAAAAACTGATTACTGTGTCACAAACTTATAATTAATCACATTTCAGTCATTCACGATGCGTACAAATACACTAAACTCAAGACAAGTAAAAAAATAACCTAACGCAGCAATCCTGTAATAATAATCTGCTGATTACAAATAATAAAAATAATTACTATGTGCATAAGTAATTCTCATTTAAGCGGCGGCTGCAGCTGGAGGAGTGAAGTTGGGATCGCTGAAGGTAATCTTTGGCACAAATCCTGATTCTCCGTCGACGTAATACTCGACAGTCATAAGACGACCGTCAGCGAGCCAGACAAAGTATTTTCCTTCCGTCCTTCCCGTCTCCGTTCCCTTCTCTTCGTGTCCATAGTAGTTCTTCGACTCCCCATCGTTCACTTCCCAGTTGTAGTTGTACTTGAAAATTATAGAAACGACAAGAATAAATCCTCAAGCCCAAGCATTCACGAAGTCGTCATAGTCATAAAATACAACTTTTTGCACATCTTAGAAGGTTGACATGTGTGAGCCTGAGCATGATAATTTGCCTTTTTTTACTTGAATTCACATTAAAGTGGCCCCCAATCACACGACGCGCAGTTCTTTGTACCATCAAAAATTGTAATCAGAAAAATCTTCAGAATTCGTTTAAACTGGTTAACCCAAATTCCCGACTCGTTACGATTACCGCGCAATGGTGTCAATTAAAGAAAATTTCTTAGTAGCAAAACGCATAATATTTAATTTTCAACGCAACAATCTCTGATTTGTAATTCCTTGTTGGCCAATCTATTCCTTAATCCTTTTGTAGCCCATATTTTAACCACCTCAACAAATGATAGGCGGTGAGAAGCATTAAGGGTTTTTGCAAATAAACCTTTGTCCTACACAGTTAACTTATCAGACACAACCAGCAGCGTGTTTTTGTTAGGTCAAGCGGGCGGACGGAGTATACAGTCGCCACAACACAATGATTTTCACCGTTTCTCTATTGATGATGAACCGTCAAGAAGACACAAAGGTAAAAGTGGGCTCGGTTATGCAATCAGTGTATTGGTCATTAGTGGGAATTTGCTTCGTCATACAGCACCTAAATTGTGATGGTCATAGCTCAACTACTCAAGAACTGAAAATGATGAGGAAGATTATTTTTGACACTAATCAGATCAATACTCCGTTGGTCATGATATATTGTGACAGGGAGCGCTTTGGTTTGTTTGGCCCGATTTTACCTCAGGTTTTAGGGCTTCTGTTCCCTACGCAGAGATCATCAAAAGTACGCCTACTAACATACGTAGTTTATGAGCTGTGAGTAGAGAAAGGGGGATAAAAATGGGGCTAGATTACAACAAGATACGACACACGGATTGTGTATCCTGTGTGTACCACCAACAATGGAATAACTGAAGTGTACGCTTTTTCTGACTCGCCAACATTTACAAACGGCATTCCGCATTCAAAAGTAATTGGAGCAAATAGAATGGCTTTGGAAAGGAAGCAGGAAGAAGTGACTGTCTGGCGTTGACAAACAGAGAGTCCAATCCTCTCGTTTTCTGACTTAAAAGATACACAGGAGAAAGAAGCTGAACTACTGAATCGTATAACACTCAATATCAGTTGAGCTTAGGTAACACCACAGCTTCGTAATTTCAATACGTCATCTTTTGAGCGTGAGATCGAAGAAGATTACTATGATTATGTCGGAGGAAGAAAGACAGCTCTCCATTAAAAGTACAGCACCCGTCGAATCTCTCTGTGTCTTTGATGGACTAAATTTATGCGTCTTGAGAGATGCAAGACGGAACATTACCATTATTGCAGAGGAGACAATGATCGTGTAGAATTTTATGTGTCACATTTTTGTATATGTATATTACCTTATACTCCTCATTGTCGTTAATAAAGGTTTCAGTTGAGTACAATACGCTCAGCTCTAAGATTGTGATTAGGATTGCTTAAAGGGAGAACGATGTAAATACCATGTGAGAACACGGACAATAGTGGAAGAAATGTATGCTACAGTTCAGGGCATTGATAAAATACCTCCATACAGAAGAATCCAAGTTAAAGATACCCTTAACAAATTCTTTTTCGATACTTTAGTACGACGACGATAAAAAACAACTTCTAAGGAATCGTGCGTCTAGATGATGGCACACTAGCGCATTGTACTATAATAGTTAATCGTTTTACTCCCAGTTACAAAACTTACCGCGAACCATTCCTCATCACTTTCAACAGCTCCAGATTTCCTTCTGTGAAGTGACAGTTCGCCATTAGTATTTTGCAAATCGGCCGGCGCCACCCACTGTTACCACACGATGCGATCAAGACTATATGACGAGAAAAGGGTGGTGCACTAGCCCTCCTTGTTAATTAATAGCGGTTTACAATTACACAGATGGCTTTACGGATGCCAATGGGGAAGCGACACAATTAGTCGTATTATTTCGAGCGATTGCATTTAGCAAAGTGTGTCAAGCATCGGCATTTTATAGACACCACCACTTATTTTCAACCCTATTCAAACAATTACATATATGGGTGCCTGTGCGTTTGTGTCAGGTTTCGTTATCTCTCTCTCCAAAAAACATAGCCGCGACAAAGATAAAAATCCATTCATCGCAGTGCAAATAGTGGTGACACAAACAGTAAAACATACTTCGCTGCTCTCATGAAGATGGTAGTTAAAAAATGGGTATAATAGAGAATGTTGCTTTATGACGCTCACAGAGATACCAATGATGATGAATAGTAATTTTTGTGCACGGTGATGGACAACAGACAGAAGAAAAGAAGAGGAGGATGACGACGAAAGATAGGTTTCAACAATCGAGTATTTGCTACTATATAACAAATCTTTCGGGTATATTCTATATCTCTCTCTAATCAAAAAGCACAGGGACAATAATGTGCTCAACAGATTTCAATGGTTACATGCTCACGCAGACAAAGGGAAACCTGTGGCTTATTAATATAAAGTTCTAACACTATACAAAGAATCATATAATCATGTAATATGTTAGTTTGCACACACACCACTATGGAATGCAGTGAGTGTGATGTATGATTATCCGCGCGTCAATCGTATCATCACCACCAACCGTTTCTTTCCCGCTCCTTTTTTATATTGAACAAATTGCATCGCAAATTATCAGCATGTTCTCCACTCTTGTCACATGAGCCGTATTTAGAGGAACCTCTTTGAAAATGGAGTGTGTGCGTTACCTAACAATTGACAACAATGGCGAGAAGGTAGGTCGTCGCACACCGCTGACATAATATCGCTGCTATCATCATCGACGTCTTCAGCTTCAGTTAAGTCAATATCAAATCATGCATCGCAAGCACACTGAATAATGGATGGGATTCACAACAAACACAGACTCACACAACTATCACAAACTCTGTGCAGTAGCAAACACCATGAATTGATCGGACATGGCATGTGTGGCCAGAAAAAAATAGGCTTTTCTTCCTCGGCTTTTAACTTTTGTGAATGGAGATTTTCTGTGCGTTTTATGGATCGTCACTATTATCATCAAGTCTATTTTTGTATCAGGATTAATCATTATCATCCTCATCTTTGCTGTCATCTTTGTAAATTTTTTTTATCCGTCATGTTCCCTGCAGTGTCACGTATTCTTTATGTGAGAATGATGGTGAGCATCTTCCTCGCCATCATTATTGTGACAATAATTCGACTTGACACCAAACATGATTTGCTTAATCCGTTGAGATAAATAAATTCTTTTCCTGGATGTAAGAAAGAGGAGTGATTGGAATTTTAAATACCAAACGCATCGGCCCTCCTCAACTGCTTCAAAGAAGGCTACTTCTCAAGTGCGGGAAAGGAGAGGAATCAAGATAAGTTGGCAACTCTTGTGAAATATGTTATAAATGAGGGATAATACACCGATTCTTATTCAGCCTAATCACCATGAAAAATTGCAGTTTCTATACTCTCGGGTTACGCAACAGTCTGAGCCTCATGTGACAGTGGGTAGAGTACGTGTGCATAAACAATAAAAATGGCCCAATTGATTGATGAGGTAGCAAATGAGATTAGGAAATGCACCAAATTAAATTCTGTCTAATTACAATCTTCCACAGAGAAGACAATGCCGTATTATTAAGGGCAGTAGTCTCCGTGAGTGTTGTGATGTCAAGCGTTAATTTGCATACTTAACGAGAGTCTACGTCACACGAGATAGGCCACCTTGTAGATGACGCGTGAACGTAATTGGAATGTGATACAAATTGAATGTTTGAATAAGTAAGCGAGGAAAAAAATTCCCTTATACACACAGCGACCACAAATTGCCCTGTGCTACTGCTTAAATTATTTGGCAGTTTACTTCACACGCTCAGAGGGAACAGTCCTTGAGAAAAGTATAGGTACATTATGTACACACTCATTGACACTCGCAATAAACTCGGAGTTGTGACTAATGGAATTAGAATTGGAAATTTTCATTGAATTTGAACAGCGACTCAAATTAGCTTGTATTTGGAGAAGAAGGAAATGGTTTGATAAATCATTGTGCAATTAAATGCTACGGTTCTCCTCTCTGTCCTCTGTTCCAAAAATAAAGTCCAGATGAAAGGGATGATGGTTAAAGTGGTGGTTAATCAGTGGCATGCCTAAAAATATGACATATTCTCAGAAGGTTGCCTAACATAGTATTCAGTGTAGTAATGCTCATCTTTGTCCTAAACAGCCTTGCCAACTTTGTGCATCTTCTATCTCATCCTCCTCAGTAACCTGAATGATCCCTGCCTGCCGCTTTTTTAAAAATCCTACATATACTCACCCCTAAACTAATTGCGATTGCGAACACGTGGAGTTGGCTACGAATATGCTGACATATGGGGCTTTGAGTCGCCGACTACGGATTTTGTGGCAGTGGGCTGGTAATACATGATCTTCTCCCATCTGATGGATTTGCGTCCATCTACTGTATCACACACAATGCAAACACGGTTGACTTGTCATCATTAACGATTTATTAGATGCGCTTCTTGTCTCTTTCATTTGTATTTGGCAATAGATCTTTCCCCTAATAATACGACAAGCACACACGTTCTTCTAACTATTTTAATCTTTCTTTGTATTGAGAGATAATGGCACGGCATGTCAATTTTCACAGTTCATCATAAAACACATATTCCCAGTTGCATGATCGTTTCGGTAGTATCGATGTTCGGATAAACTGACAAAGGCTCATCATACTAAGTGTCCGCACATTCAAATTATCCCTTTTGAGATTTCGAGGCCTTTCTAAATTTAGCGGTAATTAGTCGTTCAGCTGTAACGATGTAGGCAAGGTTTTTTCTCTCTCGGCGCAACCCCAAAATGCATCGATAAACATTACAATGCCCACAAACGGCACTTGCTTTGGTACAATTTAAAATAAAAAAAAACAGACGAGGAAGCGTAGCCATGGCGCTACTGTGACAAATGTGAGCATTATCTCAGGATAAAAACTAAATACTAACTCGTCTTCCTTGAACGAAATCCTTTAAAGTACTAAGAAAACGTATATTATTCTCTGCTCACAGGCCACAAGCCACTTCTAGAAATCATTAGCACTATTAAAAACTTCGCATGACGATGCTGATGATGACATGTCTCTTAAAGGGATAGTTGCGGACACAGTATCACGAGATTAATACACACCTTGGCGAATTAGCTTGCAGTGAATTAACAGCGTACTAATGTGAAAAAGTCAGATTGAATTAAGTGTCAAAAAATTAGCTAGTTCCAAAGAAAATATCGTAGCATGCGCACGTCGCAATGGAAATCGTCGCTGCAAGCCAAGCAGGCGTCATCTCCTCAAAACCTGTCATGTCTTCTGGATTGAAACATCTTCAAGTTTACAGTCGTATCATTTTAAATCCCATTGCAAAGGGGTAAATTGTGTACATTAGATCTTTTGCAAATACACTTTTCAAATTTTAAGTTGAGAAAATCAAATGGTGAAAACGATAATTAATTTATCTTACCATCATGACACTGACAAACAATTGGAGGATTTCTTATTAGTCTGATGCACCTCAAGGGCACAAGCGTCCCACTTTTTCAAACTTTGAATAAGGCGCAGGGAATTTCTTTCTGTGACATTTTATGCACACCTCTTTTTGTTCCTCACACACACATTCACATGGATTCAGCAAAAAAATGTTGCAGTACAATAATATGCACATCCCTCTGTCTGGCAATAACATTATTTCGCAGTGTTGCACAATTGACTCAGGCAAACAAACTGCAAAAGAAAGGCCTATTACCTATTCTTATGAGGCTCGTTTTTTCTCTTATCTACCCGGTTTCCCGTACAAAATTCTACAATCAAATTTTTCTCTTCCAAATCTGTTTTCCGTGCGTTATTGAAATAAAAAAGATGAAAGAAGTCAAGAGCCTTGAAATCAATCTAATGCGTTGGTTTACAAAACACGGGCCTCCGCATTGCTTCTGTTTCCCTTTCTTTTTTAAAAACAGGTCTCATTACTTTCACATTATGCAATTTTATTATTAAAACCGCTCTTAAGGTGACATCTCTCGCGTCATGCATATTTAGAGACATTTACAATTTTCCCACAGGTGACAGAGATGCTGCAGTAGCTGGCTTTATTTCTCTCTAATTCTTTGTGTCAAACCTGTGGGCCACTCACAGTTGCATCATCGTCATGACCCACTCGCCTTTATTCACCACGTGTGCGTGTGACTTTGAAATGTTAAAAAAGAACTTGATTGTTCAATGAGTAAAAAAGGTTGTACGCAAAAAAAAGCAAATAAAAGGGGGAAAAGGAACTCCTTGTTTGCCTGTCTACAGGCGTGAAGCGAAACAAGAAAACTTGACGATTATACGGAGTTTGCTTGGTAGTGTTGGTCGTCAACCTGTTCACATTTTCTGTTACCTTGACCGTTCAATTTGTAAACATCGTTTTATGAATTTCATTAAGCTCCGCTTATACTAGAGTTTTGATTACTTTGTAATAATAATAATAATAATAATACAACGTGATTTGACGAATAGCCTCTCGAAGTGAGCCTGTACACAGGACAGGCGGCGAGATGAGGGAGAGAGAGTGGGGGACAGAGAGAAAATGCTTATTTATGATCATCTTCAAAAAGTGATCACACATTGTTTGTACTTGATTCGTTGCGCATTCATTTGCAATGTATTATGTGATGCCTCACGTCATCTTCACTCACTCGTTCAAAAGCCTCAGAAAAGCCACTTTTGAAGTTCGAAGGGGCCATTCTAGTTGCGACGAGTAATCGTCCTTCAGACGTCTTATGACTTTTTTCTCTTTCATCATGACGCTAGACTTGAGGGTTCGTCAGCTTAGTAAATCTGAGCAAGCAATTTACTCTAGGTTTTTTATGCAAGAAAAGGGATCTTCTTAACATCAACACACTCTACTTAAGATATTACGGAAGGTCGTTGTATGACAAGGAACTCTTCCAGAGATTAAGAAAAGCCTTGCTTGGGCTCTCACTATGAAACGTGACTCGATTTCCATCCTGTCACAATTCCCGCTCTCTTTCTCAGTATTTGTACGCAGACTTGAGCTTTTGCGAAAAACAAGAAATTTCTTGACTAGTGCTTACCGGCATGGGTTCTGACTTTTCCTCCTTGTCCCCCTGTGGTCGTCCTGCAGCAAGTCCGAGAACGACTAGGAGCACTCCAATCGAAATGAGCTGAGCTTTCATTTTGCTTGAGATGCGAATGAGCGGACGACAAACTGATTCCAAACTTGTCAAATAAGACTCACAAGGTGTACCAAATGTGAACACTGACGAGTTGCAGGCAGGGTGGCACTAGGTTTGTCGGGACTCTTCTCTACGTCTACAATCCGAACTCACTTTCCAATCACGTGTTAATGTGTGTTTGTCTCCCAAAAATGATTCTGCTCAAGAAACGGTCGGCGTTGGGCCAGAACTTGCTCGGAGGGCTAATGCGTGGACACTGTGAAGACCCCCTGAAGATTGCATCCTTAAATACCACAATTTTTTTTTCTGGTCACCAGTGAGTCCTGTAGTGTGCGTCTTCATTTTAACCAGGGAAGGTGTGTGCAGATACTTGACTCATACATCGTTCATATATCGCATCATTGTTGTCTTTGGCTTAAGAATGAGAATGTATTGTTGCAAATATGACTAGCTTTGTCAATACTGCAGCGGATAATGTTACATGTCGTCGTGTATGATTATAACAGAGAGTGACGGGATTGGAGTGGTAGTGAGTGACTTCTGCGGTTCAGCGCTACTCTCCAAGAGAGGAGCCATGCTGATGCAAGGTTAACCATGTCACTTTTATATAACTAGCATGCACGCTGCCGCGCCATGTGCAAACGACGGCGCACAAGAAGAGAGCCTTCTACCACGAGAACCCTTACGATGTCGAAAGCACATAAGCAACTTATGTGCTTCGTATCAAACTTGCCGATCATGATGCCTCATCCCTCCATCCTCATCATCCCTGCTGCTGGTTAGCCCTTAAAACGGAGAAGAATGCTTGCTGCTGTGCGATATGGCTGTCGTGGTGGCGTTTGTGGGTGAAGGAATAGAGGGAATGCTGATCCTCAAGAAGGCCTGTGAGAGGAGCCACTCTTCCTATGTCGTTGGTGATCTTTTTTCCTGATTCATCTTTTCAGTTTTCTCATGTGTCAAAGTGATTGCATGGCTGATAAGAGGATTACTGCTACTGTCTCATGGCATCAAGCTCGAGACAGAGAGAACCACCGTTTTTGGAATCACAGGGAAGTAGCATATTTCAGCGTCTCTTCAGTATCTTCAATACATTGTTTTTGGATAGAGACACTTCAAAGATTCCTTTGGTGGCGGTGGTTTTTCACAGAACTGTGACAATGGTTTTTTTTCTTTTTGCCAAGTGCTCCTGCTTTACAATGATTGAGGGCGGTTATTTGTTGCGACAACGAGAGGAGAGGCGACTGTGGAAAATTAGAATAAAATACGAAAATATACCTGGGTTTGCAACTGTCAGCACAGTTTATTTAATGTTGATGCAAATTGTAACGGGATTTTGAGAGTGGGACTAACTTCCGAAAAAACATCAAAGCCGAGGTTTTCCGCATACCAACGACAGAGTTAGACATTTCCACCTGGTACTCACAAACTGTCAGATTTAGTCTGCATTGGAGAGAATTGACATATTTCATGTGTCGTACAAATAAATTATTTGAAAAAGTTGCGAGAATTAAGGAATACTTTCATCATGTGCTACTGTCGCTTTAATCTTATGGGAGCGGAAAAGCACTCTTGGTGGTGGACCTTTCTCACTGAATCCTGTGCTTTTCTTTATGTGGAAATCACGAAGTCTTATCGAGAGCGAACTTGTAATTTGCAATCCCGAACGAAATATATTTTTTGGGGGAACAATGACTGTTGTTGTCAGTCAAACAAGAGACGTATTTGGGTATGATTATGATCATCATGATGCCTGTTTACTGAGTTAGCGTGAAGCAAAATTGCTTGACTAATTTGCTTAAAAAGGTTACGCAAAATTGGATCGCACATGTGTGTATGCGCAAGCGAGCATTTACAAACACTATTTACCTTATTACGCCACAACTCACTCATCTTGTTATCGTATCATCTTCATCGTACAGATGCTCGCACAGTTAATTTCGCTCAAGCACACGCACACACTTGAAGCAATTTCTGTGTAACAACTCATAATATGCAATTACATTTTCATTAAGTAGACATGAATCACTCAGACATAATTTTTGGACAGAAAGGAAATGCATTCTCCTTTTCAAAATAAACACAATGGGACACTCTACACATATCATCACTCTTGAGATCTCCTTGAGTAATCACAGAGCGCGTCAAGCGTTCGCTTTATTCACAAATAATATGATTTTAAATATTTAGGACCAGGAAAACGAATGCGAAAAAACGTAATAAAGAACAATAAAATGGCAAAAAAGAACGTCATGTTCTCGCTCCGTCCTCTTGACGTATACACACAAATTAATACAGGATTTATGAGTTGAAAACAGCTCTCCCCTCTCATTCTCCGTAAATTTTTTTTTAGTTTTTAATCGTTGATGGAGGTGAGGTGCCGTTTTTGTATAAGTACAAATCACCAAAGGAACATGTCCGGTATTGTGAGGCTGCAGTTGTTCTCTTATCTGTATCGTCGTTTAAACTCTTACATTACGTGTGCATACAATAATTATCGGACTTCTCCGCGTCCTTAATAAATGCTCCTGCGCTTTTTATTCGTCATTGTTACTATGAAAGAGAGAGAGAGAGATACTCAAACACCGCTGACAATAAACCAAATCATCGTTCACACACTTTTAGAAAATATTATTAACCATTACAACACACGTACGAAATTCTTCTTGTACGATTCTTCTTCGCACCTTTTTCCTTTCGCATCTTCGAATTTATGACTACCGCATAAATCAGCTATGCAAAACGCTTGTACTCATTGGTGATACAGTGGCGCTCAGTTAAGCGGGGATCACACACCATTTATTATTGTGTTTTAACATCTTGAGTTCACGGATGACAGCGAGGGGTTCGCTTTCAGTATTTATCTGGCTATTATGCTTTTCTGGCTTATCGCTCGAGATTTGGAATTTTTTGTCAGGTTTCAAGAACGTTGTTAAGAGAATGCCTCTATGACAATGTTGAGGAGTACCTTACGCGTACCTTTCATCTCTCTCCGAGAGGGAACGTCGTAATCCATGTCCTAAATCCAACTCAGCTTTCCCATTCATCCGTCTCTCCACCACCTCCTCCTCCCAAGGAGCAACACGGCTCAACATCAAAATGCCTTAAATCATGATTACTTTTTATCTTATATTATATGAGTTTAATGACCAGAATGTGTTGTTCAAGTAAGTGGTAAGCGATCACGTATGTGTTTGCATTATGTACACGTATTATGTGTGACTCATAAAGGCATAGTTTTAGAAGGGACACCGTCATCGTCATCATCACGAATTGGTAGACACTTTAATGTAGCATGATGTAAATTATGATGTGTTGAGGAGTTGGTGATGTGTTGCTGCTCATCCTGCCATCATCGTCATAATATCCTCTCCTCTCTCTCTCTCCCAAAGTAATTGCAGTCACTGCTTACAAAACAACTTCGTGTGTGCAGTGTTACCTTCTAAAACCGCATCATTGAAATCAGTGGGTGAAATGCCGAGTGATATATAGATATGTCAACCTTAAAGACGACTCGTCATCAATTTGATACCATATGCCTGATCCTCGTCACCACCGCCAAGCCTCTTCAAGGGAGTAGATACAAATGCTCTCGCTTATCACACGTATCAATTCGCTAATGCTTCTACCTTTCGTCCCTAACGAGTCGTACACACGTCCTCTCTAATTCTTCTGAAATGACGAAAATGAGCTATTCAGCGCAGGAAAAACACAGGGACTCAACAAGTACTTCAAATAAATAATATGCATTATTGATTTGCTTTCTTGGGCTGAAGTTATTTCCAAATCGATTGCAATTTCAAATCATAATGCGCACTTTGAGATTTTCTTTACCTTCAACTCTCCTGGTAAAAAAACAAAAGAGAAATTTAAGAGTCGGCCTTCACACGCATAATCATGATTATCATCATCATCATTTGAAAGGACCATCTTGATGCGTTAGCTCTAATTCTGATTTATTCAAAATTAATAACGACTTGCTAACAGAATTATCGTTAGAGGTAGTTTTGGAGGTAAACGTCTTAACATATTTCTATGCATTTCTTGAGCACTTTATGACTCTTGTTCAGAAAATTTGAAGTAGACTCTAACGTTTTTCCATTGACATCAATATTGACTTGAGGACCCCTCGCTGGCACCCGTTCAGCCGGCCAATACACGTTCAAGTGTCAAGTGGAGTGGCGAGACGAAGGTGCAGGTTAAGTAAATACCTCTCCAGCTTCGCCCCATTGCTCTTTGAGTGTACAAAATATTGTAGATTGTACTACACCAGAAAAAAATGTGCTTTAACTTGAGTTCGGTACTCAAACTTCACACTTGTCTTCTCCGCCGAAACTCATTAATTACTACTCATATATTGTATATGACGTTTGCATTGTGCACAAGATAAAGGCATGCTAATGATGATTCGTGTGTGCACCTTATATGACTGTGTGACTATCCGTAGGCCTGGATTTATCTGAATGTACGACTTTGGTGGACTCGAGAGAGAATACTAATTCTATGCAGTTGTGTGGGGGCGTCTTGAAGAGACAAAAATTAATGACCTACCTGCGTAGTACCTGGGATGAATATACAATACTCGTGTGACACAGCGTCTCCCTTTTTCATCTTCACGACACAATACTGTATGATAATATGTAGCAGGCCCTCTCAGTGGACGCCTGAAAACGTTTCCTCTGAGTGAGTCCGTACATCAAGATTTCTACCTGTCTGAGCAGATGAACTGATATGAGTGACGCAGGGTGATTTGTCACCGCAAATTGTTCCGCTAAATTAGTGTATAACCCTTTCAACCCTATTCACTTTCACGCTGTCAACATTTACATATGGTAAAAGCGCAGAACATTGCGTAATCGTCACTGACGACGACAAACAACGCGGAGAAGAAGAAGGAAGATTGAGAGAACTGGGTTTGTGATGTCGCCATTTAGTAAAAGGAAAACAGCATCAGTTTTGTTTTTGTTTTAATGCTATTCATTAGTTAAAGGAATCAAAGCTTCATTTGCTACAGACGCAGTTCCCATGTGATGCTTCCCTTGCACATCTCTATGAATTGTTGTTAAATTGCAGTTCACGTAATCAAAACAATTACACTTCTCCTCCCAAGTCTCCTCCTTTTGTCTTGAATGTTTACAAACTGATGACCGAAACAAATCAGGTTTAGTGAACCTATGTATTTTTAAAGCGTTTATATGCGAGATCGCGACTAACTTTTTTTTAGAAGGAAGACAAATGCTCGAAGGCTACATTGTGCTTGCACAAGCCAAGTAAATTATCACGCTTCTTTCTTCTAATAAAAAACTAATGCTTGAGTTGGTGCAAAACAGAGAGAAACAGCAAGACAAGAGTGAGGGGGCTGCAAGAAATATGATAAATGATGGATATGTGGTACAACGAGGTTACAAGATCATCGCACGAGAGGAGGAGGAGGACGGATGACTCACACCAACCGAGAACACGCATACACACTTCTCGATTTCTAATGAATATTGGTATTTCATCAGCAATACAGCAAATTTGATTTTGGTAAATGAGGGGGAAATTATATTGTAGACTAATCAATATAAAGAAAGATCCCGACGAACATGAAAGCATCCATTCATTTTCCGTCATCATCATGACACAAAGAACATTTAGCAATACAAATGAATGGTAGTTTGTTTTAAGCTAGTGCAAGAAAAACAACGTGTGTGCAACGTAAGGGAATAATGGATGCTCCGTGAAGCAATGCTCCGGATTATAACATGGCCTTGACTAGAACTTTTGTTGTTTCAACTAACAAACGCAGTATAAAGTCAGAGAACTGGGGAAATACTCAATGTGAAAAAACCTATATGTTGATAATAAAATATTTATTTGCGTAAAATTATGTGAATTATTGCCATAAAAATGAATTATGAAAAGCATAATATTGTAGTACGAACCATTATTTATTATAGATGAAGGTAGAGTTTTTATACAAAAACTTCAAAATCAACAACATATTTAATATTAAATAATATTAGCCTTGAACAATACGTTTTCATCTCTGCGCAGCTCTTAAGGCTGAAAGAAGCATATTAACTATGAATTGAATTGTATGATTGCAACTCCCTTTCAAATACAGATGTTATATTGTGCACAAACACACCGAGTGAAGTAAAAATCCTTCGAGTGGACAATGAAAATTATAACTTCAGGACAAAAAACCTCGCACAAGAAGGACCGTGATGATAAGTACATTTTTGCAGTCAGCAAAATTATTATTAAGGAAATTGAGATATGTTACTCAAGAATGGTAATCCTGTTCATGAATGAATGGGCAAACAACAGCACGACGACAAAAAACCAGAGATGGCATTTAATGAAATTGAGTAAAATGTCGTCGAGTTTTTTTTACTATTAAACATATTCATTTCTTTTTAGCTTCGTATTTGATGATGACGATGAGCTGAAGAGTATCAAAAGGAGAGGACTCCGTCAAACTGCGATAAATCTCACGATTTTTTTTTGCAAAAATAAGATTATGATTTACTCATTTCATTACCCTTTGTCGCAGACTCCGTTGAAGAAGATTGTATGCGTAATGCCTATAATGCGTTTTCTGCTACTCATTTCAAATAAAACAACACAGAAACTAGAATAGGTAGTATTTGCTTGAAAAATATATAGACACTATTTTTCTGCAAATAAATATACCTGTGATTCTCAAATACAAATTTGCATATAAATTTACGTAAAAATACAGAAAACGAGCCTATTGCGTTGATGAAGCCGTTTTGTTTGCCAGTCCTCTGGCTTCCAAGGGAACACAATCTCGAGAGAGACGTACGAATGTTATCTCTCTTTTTAAAAAAATCAATTCTTCCCTTATTGCTCATTATTAAACGTACGTCATCTACTGATTAGGGATTTGTATGCAATCATTTCTATAATTTTATTCTTCTCTTGTTTTGTTAGCCTTGAATAAAAAACAGTATAAACATTAATTAATGTTGGACCCACACCCAAAAATTCTTTTAAAAAAGCTATGGAAAGAGTTCGATGAAGGCAAGGGATAGCTCAATCTGAAGGACACTTATCGCCGCATGAGAAGTTTTGTGCCCTGCCGTGACATGGATAAAATGTCAGCCCACATCTCACGATTGACCCCTGTGGAAAAAAATGGTGGAACGGGTAAAGAGGATAATTGTAATATTGAAAAGGTCCACTTAAAATGGTGAACTGTTAGTGTCTCTGAACTTGCCAAGAAGTCAATGAAAAAGATAGAGGGGTAACAATGATGATGATCGGTTGTTGTTAATCCAATGTCTTCAACTCAAAATTACTTAACTGTTTATTAATTCGCATTTTGTTGGATGAGTGTTGCTGCCAAGCAGAAATTGGCATTTGCGTCTATCTCGGGTTAAATGGTCAAACCAAAAGAGAGTGGGAGAGAGAGAGAGAGCGTGTGTGTGTGTACATGTATGACATAACTAGCATATTAGAACGACTACATGTACACGATGTGACCTGGCATGACAAAGCTGTCAGGAAAGGTTGTCTCTTCGTCGATTACCAAGCGAAATTAATAGTTTTACACATGTTTTCGTAATGAATGGCATCAGCTCCCAGAGAAGTCGACAAAACATTGTAAATCATCTTTGGAGATTGTAAAGTGTATAGGATTATGCTGAGATCACTGGTGTGAGTTCGACTGTGGATAAACTGCATATTATTGTGGTTTTTCGTCATGGCTTCAAGAAAACATGCTGCCGCTAGATTTATTACACAATCACCTTTTTATTACTATTTATTTATTGTTAACGATTCACTCGTATGCATTTCATGTTGTCCAGAATTAGCCATCTCCCCATCGTGGACTCTACTCCCCCTTGGTTTAGACAAGTGACTGTAAGGAGGAGAGTCTGCGCAATGCATTTTTCCTCCTAAATCACCAGCCCTATTGTTAACGTCGACGAGTTTGGTAAATCTATATGAGTGCCGTGATTATCTTGGTATTTCTTTAAAATCATGACACAAAACAATGTCAACTCTACCTCTCCAAAGTTATTTGCTATTTTGAAATTGACATCATTATTATTAACGATGTGTGTACTACCTTCCTACACTCGATCGAGCAAAATGTATGTAATTTTGTATAAAAAGATCAGAGTGGTGGGAGGGAGTACTTTCAGAAGGTGAAAACGGAGTCCAAAAATAAATATACATCCCTTCTTGGTTTTCTTGCGTAATCCCATAATCACTAATCACACGGCGCAGCAATACTGATCCAATGGCTGATAATGATGGCTTTCACATTGAATTCTGCACTCAAGATGAGCGTCTTCTCAAGAAATGTTCTCTTCTCCAATATGTGTTAGCGAACGAACATTCCCGCGAACACAAACGTGATAAGCTGGTACCACAGAGTCAGCACCAATGAACAAAGCACAATCATTCGAAAGTGTTCACTCGGGTAAAAATTGAGCAAACTCAAATATGGAATCACAGTGAATTTGCTGAGATTAGAATTGATGAATGTGACCAGGCGAGAGACGTATCATCCTAGTCCCACGTAATCATATGAAATACATCGACACAAACGTCACAGAGCTCAATTACAATTTTATGCCATTTTTCGCTGCTGCACATCTCACTTGAAAGTCCATTGAGCAAAGACTATTTTGAGGATGACGTTGGACACGGCACACTATAACAAAAAGAAGGTACACATTATTGCGTGGTAGGAGAAAGATATTATTTTTCTTGCACAGAAGGCTACACACATCATTGAAAAATTATTCGAATGATATATTGAGGAGAGAGATGAGAGACGAGTAAATGCATCAGGATGATTGCCCATTTTAAATATTATTTTAATCATTGACCATTGTTTGAATGGTGCAGGAGACCATTCAATCAACAGTGCTTTACCAGCACATGAGAAGGAGGTAAAACGAAGAGAAAAAATAGCCTTATTGTTAACTTGACATAATTAACTGATTCACGCGATCATCTCCACCTCTGCTCTACCGTTATGTAGCCAATAATCCGGTTCACCATCAACTTTCACGCAATGTACAGTCAGCAATTTATTTCCAGATTTGTTGGTATCGAGCTAAAGGTTAGGTTAATTTACATCATACTAATTCAACATTTGGCCAGATGATACGTTACAACAAGACACCTAATTGACCTAATGATGTAATATAGATGTGTACTTGCTCATATTCAGTCACTCAACGTCGGTTCACGTCGAGTTTCCAGTAGTGCACGCGCCGATTATGACCAGTGACTCACTGGCAGTGAGTAATGAAATGGTATTTCTTTTTGAAAATATATACATAGGTACATAATCGTAGGGGTCACTGATAATAAGTATATGAGGTTTGTCTTTAACGATTAAAAACGCAGATATACATATTGCAGTAGAACATACGAAGTACATACTTTACGCTAATGCAATGTTGTCCTCTCAGGAGTCAACTGACAAAGAGTGACAAAACTGATATTGTCACATACTTGCTGGCAACAAGTTGTTGCTAAAAAAGGCACTGATCATGATGGTACACGAGTGGGAATATTAGCTGCATGTTGAAATTGTATTTATTCAACGTACAAAAACATTTTCAGAATCGTCTGGTGGCTGGTAAAATCCCGAGTGGTCAACCGGTGTGGAAACACCCTAGTCTTGCTCTTGGGAAAGGCCAATTTCCATCGAACCTCTTTCAAATTTTCATTGTAGGCGAGTCTCAAGCAATTTTTTTTTCAAATTTCCTCACTGCGTACTTCTTAAAACCGTCGATTACGGCTAGCCCTCAAACTGTCAAACTTCAAAGTCGATACGCAGGGAAAATTTTTGAAAAAATAGTTACATTTGAGAAATTTGAAAGAGGCTCGCTCAAAATTCTCCTTTTCCAATAATGGCAAACCAGGTTGGTTCCACCTTGGTTGACCACCTCGCTGGTGGCCATTCGGAATTTTATCAGTCACCAGGCGATTCTGCAAAAACTGTCGTGTATGTTGAATGCTAATCCAACATTCAATTTGAATTCCCACTCGTGCACTATCCTTGTGAGTGTTTTCAGGAAGATAAATATACCGTTTAAAGACCTTAGTAATAAATATCATATGAAAACATCACAGATATAAACATGTGCAAACACCACGCATAAAGTATAAATAAATTCCGGACGAGTAGAAGAGTGAATGCTGCTATTGTTATATTTTGTTACAAGTATTTCACTCATATTTCACTTACCAAATTACAATTTTTGCTCCCATCCTCCTCACTTCGTTTTTGTAAGGGTCAATTAAACAAACAATATTATAAACGACTTTTGCAAAATACATATTGTAAGGCCTGCCCTGACTGCTTTATGCGAGCTTCCATTTTGTATGCAATTTAATTCATTATCAAAGACAATTTCAAGGAGCCATCTTCACAATAAGTGACGAAATTGCTACCACAACCATATGAATTGGTGTTAAGTATGAATTTAAAATACTTTTGATTTGGAAATCATGTACGCAGTTTGGATAAACACGCATTTAGTAGTGAGCGAGTATGCGATGATGAATTTGAGCGAAAGGATCCCCCTGAATTTAATTTAATGCAAATGTATACAGGCATCCCGGTGCAAAGAAATGCTGCAAAATGTTAGAAATGTGCGTATACAATGTATACCCGTAGGTAAATACATAATATATATAAATTATACAGATATTCAGCTGTATCACATATCATGCTGCACTATGGTAATTGCTATTGAAGAATACGCAATTTGTGGGCTATTTAAAATTTATGTAAAATGTGAGCTCCGGCGTGTAGTGACATGACTGACGTGGCGAACCTCAATGCAAACAAAACAGAGAAAACTGTATATATCTATACTTTATATTTTCCTAAATGGCAATTAACAAAAAAAATATCGTGTTTTGGCGGTGACATTAACAACAGCAATATGATGCAAATCAAATGTCATGGTAAACACTTTCAAAAAATGTGTAATAATATGAATTCCTGATTGTCATACATTATAAGAGGTGTGACGTGATGGCGTAAACTTGTGAAAAATTGAAACATTGAATTTTATTAATTGTGCGTAATTACATAACCGTAATGCGTCGGCTTGTTTGTCCCGCAGAGTGAAGAAGGAGGTATCACACAAGCAATAATAAGTTTGAAAGGCATTATGTGTTGCGCATTTTACATAATACACCTTCATGACATGCTGAAACGTAAACAGGCAAACAAACCAAACGGCCTCTTCGAAGACTTATTGTGTGGCTCGAGTACTTCCACAAAATATGTGACACACTTTTTTAAAACCTATGCCGTTTGTAAAAAGTCAAAGGGCTTTTATTTATTGTCCGACTTAAATTTTAAGGCTCGCCTGACTCTTCAAGACGACTGAAGTTTTACTCCTTTTGTACAGATGAGCTTCTGTTGGTTTTTTTGGGGCTTTTGTGAACTCATGTCCTTGGAAGTACTGTTTGCTTCTCGAAGGGACATGGTATTGGTCGACGAGGAGTAAAAACTTTTAATCCTTCGTCAAGAACTAAGTAAATGAGAGATTTTTTATCTAGTGTGAATCGAAATGAGACTTGACGGATAAACATATTTGTATATATGGACATGTTTGTGTACATTATTCGTTTCATTCGAGTGACTATACATTCTGCTTGATATAGAAAATGCATGAAAATGAACAATGATGTTCTTAGTTCAAAAATGCAATGCACGAATCGATGACTGTCACTTTCATTTCAGCAGAACTCTCCTTTACAACGTGTCATTTACATACCCTTTTTTTTAAAAATTGAACATGTATAAATATAGAGTGGTGCACGCATCCACGAAAGAAGAAAGGTGGTATGAAAAATTTTAATTAATTAATTATAAATAAATGTACTGTGTAGAGGATGGATCAATTCAATGTACATATTTCAATGACGATAATTATGATGCACCTGCTGATCACATTAAATATTGGAAAGGAAGCTAAATTACTTCAGCAAGGTCAAGCAGAGTTTTTAGGGGGAGGCTCAATAAAGACGAATAAAGTGATAATGGGTAAGTGACTGTCAACCTCACTCAGCTATCGTTACTCTATCGTAAATGACCGCATGTGACAGTTAATTATTATTAATTACATGATCACAAAACCATTCTATATTTACCGCAGTAAAAGAGAGAGGAGGATAGGAATGGCTTTGCAGAGACCATTCGAAGGGTTCTTCTTCTTAACACTGTTGCGTTCTACTTTGCAGCTTTGAAAGGCACTCGAGTGACCTGACCTCTTGGAAAGTTGCTGCTACTGAGCCTGAGAAGGCCGACTTTGAAGCTAGCTACTCATAATCAGTCAGATTCCAAAGGAGAAAATATGCCTGTCAAACTGATTTAATGCATATTATGCCTTTCAGTATAAGTAATATTTTCTTACCTACTCTGAAAAAATTCTGTTGATTGAACAAAACGTTGAAAACGTTTACATGACGTGGAGTGCCGCATTGGCACAATATTGCTGCTGTCGTCACTATACTTGATTGTAGTTTTCATTTTACATTGTTTTAGTCACTGTTAGTCAGGGAGGAGTGTCGCGTTTGCACTGTGTCGAGTACGCATGATCTAAACATACTTTTACAGGATTAAGGTATGATTTATAAAAATAGTACTATGATTTTAGTATTTTTCATCTCGAGAGTTCTCCCACATCTTTCTCGAGAATACACACCTTCCAGAAAAAACGA
>JAHZMW010003566.1:0-11184 GCA_027743745.1 Alloscopus bannaensis | reverse complement strand
GCTGATCTAATACTTTAGGTTATGAAGTACTTGCTTCAGAGGTCAATAACGGTGCAATAATAACTGACCCACATATTCCGTGGTTTTTTATAAAGCCGACTTCAAGTGAGGAGCAAAGCTGTGAATTTATATCGTTGCATGTTCAAGATCTGTAAAACTGTGAGAACCTCACCAGATTTGATCTACATTTGTCATGTGCATATGTATTTATTGGACAGCGGAAATTCCCGTTGAAAAAAATCTGTCACCCTTACATAGTAGAAGCCACTACGTACTTAACTGCACAAGTGTGACACAGATGATGTACGACTTTCTAATTTCGCAGTACATCCTAAAAAACAAGTCATGAGGACCAACCCTGCGTGTTCAGCACAAGATGCGAGTGAAAGCAGCGAAAACATGGAGAAAACACGATGGCAACTTACTTGCTAGGGACAAGGTGGGAATGACGATAAGGAGTAAGGCAACGATGAGAGGGAATCGAAACATTTCCATGTTCCGCTGAGACTCTCGAGAGAATCCATTTGGGACCCCGTAACATCTTTTCTCCTTTCCACACAACCTCCTGTGGACTCCTCTGCCTCGTTGTCGGACATCAGGAACACACCTCCGTCGATGTTTCGTCGCAACGACAATTGTCTTCTCGTGTCCTTTCTCCAGCTCCCGTCTGCTGGCTGGAGAGTTCCATGTTTCTCGTCGCATCATCAACATCTTCGTACTGGAAGTCTTTGGATGATGGAACGAAACCTGTGTTCCATCCATTGTGTTTACTGTTCACAACCCTGTTCGCTCTCTGTCTGTTCCAGAATATTTTAGAGGAATGCACGAAAATGCACTTTACGACTTTATCATCATCGCCGTGATTATTATGAGAGGACAAGTCTTGTCATCCTTCTCTCTCTGTCTTCCCTGTTCAGCAAAAGTTGCAAGTGTCGCAAAAACGTCCACGTCGCCTTTGTAGAGACGTGCTCACCTTTTTGCCAGATGAATGAATTGAGTTCGTAAGATATGTATTCGTCGCCTCCCTGTCTGTCTCTCAAACTTATTTCGTCACACGTCATTTATCCTTGTGAAGAAAAAGATCAGCATGTTTCATGTGAACAACTTCTACTACAACATCACCTCCATTGTTCCCTCCTGCGTGTTCAAACAGGCGTCAGCGAACACAACCCTTTTCTCATACGACTTTGTTGACTCAATAAATTTGCATGAACATTGTCAGGGAGCGAAACAACTACAAATTCCACCACCATCACACTCACTCACAAGGTATCTTATTTAAATGCCAGGCGAGCTAAATGGTGTCATATCTCATATCTTAGGTAATCGATGACGCTCTTGTTAAATTTGAAATTGATATTTTGTGAAAATCAACTTTTCATTGTTTATTGCATAGAACTCAAACAGTGAATAACGCAAAGAGCATCATTAAAGTATCTATAATTTGAGGTGAGACACCAGCCGACTCTCGTGGCATGCAAATAGGATGCCTTGTTAGAGCCAAAAACGAGATATACTTCTCGCGAACACGGTTTACCATCATCAGCAATGGGAGCGTGTGTACTCAGACAATGTTCAGTTCGGCACACAACCCAGAGTTCCTTGCGTCGAAGTCGGATGTGTTGTCGTGTCTGGGTACTTTGCATATGGACATTTATCTGCTGCTCCCTGTACGCGCTCACGACGTCCTTGTTGATATATTTTATTCTCTAATCGAGAGAATGTATGTGCACAGTGCACACGTAGAAATGCATATGAAAGTGAGTCTCTGTGTGAATATGTGTTTTTTTGGACGAGAGGGTGACAAGGCAGCTGCCCAAATTTCCCCGTTTACTTGACAAATCAATCCGGAATCCAATTTCCTTAACCAAACGAGAGATGGGAAGATAGAGGGAGGGAAAGACGTCGACGACACACTTGTACACCCTCACAATGCGCGAACTTATTTTCACCAATTCTCCTCTTTCTCTCCTAATACATTTTCTCTCTCACACTTTCTCTCTTTCTCCCTTTGATTTCACACACGACGACGAGAGAAGCTCAAAACAAGCAAATGCAAATGTGTCTTCACCACCACTCCGCGCACACAATCACATCAACACCACATTAAAATATTTTCCCGACATGGATGTCATAACACAAAATGCTCCTTTGATATCAGGGACGGAGTAGCACGCATTAAACATTCGGAGAGGTTCCAGGCAAAAAAAATATATGAAAATGCGACCGAGTTCTGAAAATGATTATATGAGACAATCACGAGAATGCTCGCAGCGACGCAAGCCAACCCTGAGAAGGGATTCAGTTTTGCACAAAATTGACACCCAAGTCTCCCTTGTCCTTGTGACAAGGATAAAACTTGTTTGTAGCACCCCTTATAAAGAAAACTGTGGCAAAATATGAAGACTTGAAGAAAACAAAAATGACACAAATTGACCACACAGTCGACATAGTCCACCCTCTCCCCACGTATAAAATCAACTGTGTTCACAGATGTAGTCCACGAAACTGACGTTTTATCTGGGTCCTCTGTGAGAGTATAAGATTACGTTGTACACAAGATAAAGAAGGTACAGAGGTCAGACCATGACATGGACGAGGAAACTTGGAAAAGCGAATGACTCAAAGCATCATTGCTCAAATCCTACACGTTCCACAAATAGCCAGTAGCGTGAGTTATAAATGAAACATCAACGAAAACCTAGCTTGGTATTACTAATGTGAGTCATACGTATATCACATTGACTCCCGTTAAGACGATAATATTACTCCTTAAGCCATTTTACTTATTAATTGATTGAGCTGCCATAATTATTTTAATCAGAGTGAAAAATGTGAAGTAATCAAATCAGTAATAATGTAAGGGGAAAGGTCATTTTTAAATGAAATCCGTATCCATTTGCAATTCCTGTGAAACTCAACCGTACATTTAATATCCGGATTGGAGTGTTTTCGTGATGCTTCTGACACCAATAAACTTATTCAGTAATACATCAAACATAATGGAATGAGCATATTATCTGCTTCATTGGGTTGAAAGGTTAGCGACTCTCAATGGCGTCGTGGTATGCGATCACCTTGACGATAGTAGGTATATCGTATCCGCAGTTTAGTATTTCATGAAGAAACGCCTCACTTTTGATTTTAAACTGTCTGCTTCTGGGTGTATTGAGAAAATGGAAAATACGTATTTTTCAAGAGTTGATAAAGGACTTTGTTGTGCTGCCGTACCACAACTAATTGACAATATTGAATAGGCGTGAATGAATCTACTGAAACCATGGTAAAATTACGTAGTCAAATGAATGCATGGGACGGATCGTAATATCTTCATTTATCAAAGCTCCATGCAACGTACTGTCATAATGCGTTTCAGAAGTGAAGTGCGTGTTGCTTCTTTTTTTCAATGTGATAGGTTCTACACTCATCGTTTTATTTCAGTATATTTAGCAGTTTTTGTTTACTTCATATTATACAATCGTTTCGTTATGTAAACTCGATAAACATAATCTTTTTTTCCAAGAAAGGTATGACTAATAATTATAATGTCCGTCTCAATTTTGCCTTGTGAGTTGATTAACTATTCGTCTTTACTAAAGTTAAATTGATAGTGATAAACTGGTGATAAGTGGCTTCAATGATAATAAATGGGACAGAGAAATACTGAGAATTTATATATTAGTCAATACAATCACAACAAAGGGAATATGCATAATGTATTACAAGAGACGAAAGTGCCGAGTACCAATCACGCTAAACACGACGAAGTGTATGCAGTAGTCATATGGCTTTAATGTGGTAGTCAATGACCATTGATCTCGGTTTCTCACTCCTATGAGGCATCGACTGACGAAAGGAGCTTTCGAAATATTCAAATTCAAGTTAGAAATAACGGACAGACCGGCATGATAAATGCAAGAGTATCTAATCGGTAATAATGAAATGTAAAAGAACAATCTACGTCTTGCAGATTAGACGACCAAAAGCGAGAAATGTCGTCCTATCACTTGTTTAATCAGCAAAAAAAACAGTTCTATGGACATTACTGTTTACAATTTGCCAAGACAGATAAACATCTTCGAGATCTTTCGATTAGATCCCATTTGGGTTTTAATATGTACTCCTTGTATGATCCCACTAATGCAAACAGGGAAAGTTGTGCAGATTTTCGTGAAAAAAATTAAACTCATCACCGCCTCTGAAAAAACTTTCATTAGTAGTGTGTTCTTGTTGCTAAGGACCTTGATTTACTTACATGAAATCGGTGATATGTAATTATAATTTGAAATTCTGGAAACGATTTCAATTTTTTCGGAAGTTTGGTATCTGTAGCTAATAAGGAAATTGGTCACACGAAGCTTCAAGACTTGTAGTTGACTCTCATTGTTAATGTCGTAGTGTCTAAAAATGAACAAGCAAACTGCTTTATTCCATTGTGGATATTGGATGCATATCTGTGAGATTTCGTAAATTTTTTGCTTTGGACTTTAGGGATTCAGCTAATATTTAAAAGGTGAAAACAGGTGTATTATTTTGATAAAAAATACGATCATTGTTCATGGCCTCATTCAGCAAGAAAGGTTTTGGTTCTTACTTACTCTCCTCCAGTTGAGTTCTTCTGCCTTTCATTGCTGCTTGTATCTGGATGAGTGGTTCAAAGTATGTGGTTGCAACGGCAAGCATTGTGGTGCAAATGGAGAAAAAATACTTACCGCAGGTTTTTGCTTCTTCTTGACGTTATGCAACACCATCAGAAAATTTAAAGTTAAAGTGATGGCCGTACGAGTGTGACTATTCTGAGTGCTACCGTGAGGCAGGCAACGCATGAAGACAAATCAAATTAGCAGAATGATGCTTATACACTTACTCCGCTTGTTATTAGGTACACAATAATATATAACTCGGTTTTATTGTATGTACAGCAATATTATGACATGTCATCAACATTGGGAACATTCATAGAGTTTCGCATAAAATTCTTTCAATTCTACTGTGTCCTTACTTATGAATATTACCTAGTTTAGTAATAGTTTAGAACTTACGGAGGTTTACCTAATATTCCATTACTATATAGACCCCCATTATTAATATCAATGTATATGGATATCATTTATCTCTACAGATACCTAAATTACATATTAGCCCGTAGTTACAGGTAAGTATTACAGTTCAATTTTAGATGAGATACACAAGTTGATAACCGTCCCTTACACACAATGCATACAAATATAGTATTGTATAGTATTTATTTGTAATGCCTTACCGATTAAGAGTAAGTCCATACAACAACGGAGGTTTTCATAAATATAGTTTACAATATTAGGGGTATTACCATTACATAATGTTACGGGGTAAAAGTTGTAGCCTGGCATTACTTCTCCGCTGTTGTTGAGACAAGTCCATAGAAAAGCGTTCCACCACATTCGGGGGTGCAACTTACCAGGAAAGGAAAGCGGTTCAAAGCAACGAAAAAAGTTTTTTTTTACATACTCGTATTGACCTTGCTCCCCTCAAGTCTCTGGCTCGTAGGCAGCCAAGATTGCAATACGTTACTCGTCATGTACACATTTAGGCAACATACATTTATTGATACAGAAAGGAAGCTCGTCAAATCATCGTAACCCAAGTTAGAGAGGAAGGAAAGCGGTGTACACAGAAAGTGACATAAAAGAGAAAATTCTGAAAAATAATGACAAGGAATCTCAATGCAGCACATAAAGAAACCCGGATACTCTTCGCACCTTTGCATCTTTCCGTCGTCACTGAAAGTATTGCTGATTGACAGGGACTCGTAATACCAGACAAGTTGTAGTAGCAGCATATTAAATTTTTTTGCACCACACACCGTCGTACAACTTTCTCTCGTTGCATGTAATTGCAGTACGTACAATATTATATTATATATTTGCTATTGTATTTTTTGCATAAATGTACACAAGTTTATGTATTTCTTTTCGTATGAGTGTGTGTCGTTCGGAGAGGAAAACATTTATTAAAACATGCTCCTCTGTCAGTGTGTGTGTGGTACCTCGCAGAATACAATCTAGAATTCGAGACTCCCACAATAATATACGTATATGTCATAATATATAATGTGTAGGTATATATAGTTTTCTCTTGGCGAGGTGGATTGAAAAAGATCAGTTCTCTTTTCAGGGGTTTTACACAACAGAGTTCGTACATCTCTCCTTCATTTTCCGACGTTGTAAATGTCCCTGTAGCTGTACTCTCTCCTATTTCCGTGATGGACTATGTATATGTTACAATACACTAACCTACAAATAAGACGTCAATTGCTATAACTAGAGCTTATCATAACTTGTACTTAATATTATTAATGAGAATATTATTATTGTATTTCTATTCTTATATTTTGCTTTGCTCTGAGAGCGAGATGAGGGATTGAGGAGAGTTTTTTTTATTTCGGGAGGGAAGTTCTTTTTTTTATTTTATCATCATCATCACCTTCTTCATCATCATCATCAGTTTAAAAATTTAATGAGTTGTTGAGAGCAACGGATTTTGTATTACTTTGCCAATCGACAGCCGCGAAGGTGACTTGTTCACTGCTCTCTCTCTCTCTGTCCCTTCGTAAATAATGCACATACATCTACAATTATATTGTACACACAGTCGTCGTGATCAACATCTTGTTGTACGGAGCTCCAGTTCCCACCACCACCACCTTAACTTAAAACGTTGTCTTGTGCTCAACGCGTTATTATTACGCTTGTTTCCATCATCATCATTGTTACGTTACTCTCATTGTATTACCCGAAACTTTATAAATAACAAGTCCGTCTACAGGTACGCATTAAACGCTCACTTGTCTCTACGAATTATGCTGTCGTTATAGATAAAATCATAGTACGCATATTGTTTTGTATGTTCCTGGTGTGTGAGTGTGCCTTTATATTACCTTCGCTGAGAATGTCGTAAAAATCGTGAAATATACGTAATAAGAAATGTTCTCAAATATGAAACCCGGTTCTGCTCTCCTGTGTTTTGTCTTATCGCTTTGTAAATATAAAATATATATATATTATGTACCTACATAATATGATTAGCTAGTATGTCTAGATAAGATGTAGACGTATATAGTATGTACACCTTTCTCCTAGAGTCACTATAATTTACTACCCGTGCTAATACTAAAATGCATGTTTTAATTATGCATAATATTTGTATTGTATCTGGTGAATGGTATACATTATATTTATGTATATATCTGGTGTCTCTTCTTCAAAAATTGTACAAATATAGTATGTCCTCTCTAAGCACCACTAAAATTACGAATTGCCTATCATCTCTGCTAAAAATGAACTCTTGTGAGAGAACCCTTGTCTCACACACTGTTTTCTTGTCGCTCGAATGTAGTCAAACACGCTCCACTCTTCTTGTCTACTATATTCATGCACACAACTACGGTAAGAAAAATGTACAACATTTATGTTTAGTAAGAGTATAGAGGTTGGAATCCAAGTTGTATGGAAAAAGTAAACTTTTTATTCTTCTTCTAAGTACGTCTCTCTCCTGTTCTGTTTAGCAATGTGCAAATTCAAAGTGAGGAGGGATTCGGTGTGTGTACGCCAATGTCTGTAAAGCCTCTAGTGAAAACAAGATGAATTTTCAGAAAATTGTTTATCTTGTGTGATGTACGTGTCTCGACTAACCAACATTGAACTTGGAAGGATGACAACTCATTCTCCAACAAACCTGTATCACTTCGTATGCCAAATTCTCTACGTTTTCCGTCTGGGGCCTATACAATGACCAATTTTTGGGGGTCATCCCCAACGTACTTTTCTAGCTTAATTGTGAGCAACACTTCCTTTCCGCTTTTACAGCAATTATTGAACTGCACAAAGTGAAAGAATCACGAATATTCCAACCTGTGCTAGTAGTTCTTCCCACTTTTATCCCAATCAAGAGTCTATACTTGTTTACAGAAACGGAAATAGATAATATTGCTAGATATTCTGCTACACTTTATACATTCCTTAGTCAACTCTGCTAGCAAAGCAAATACGTTATAGATACTGATATTGCTCCGCGCCCACATCCTAATTACAGAAAATAGTATATTTTCGGCAGCGCGGTTATATTTACAGTTGTAGGCAACGCCAGACCTCACGTCGCACTGTTGTGGTTGGATTCGTAGTGTATTTGAGGCTTTCACCTTACCCAGTTCTATATGCATACGTAGTCTGTGGTCATATAAATATTTTAATGCAACCCTTATGAAATACAATTAATTACTTTCTCTCTCCTAAAATAATGTCATCGTCGCCTTCGCAGAAATCGTATATTGAAATCAATACTCTAATATGATGTAAATTGTGTGTATATGTGTTTCGTTTGGGTGAAGTGAAATGAATTGGCCATTATTGAAAATATTTAGGTAATTCGATATATCAACGTGTCTCTGTAGTATGGATTATTGTGTAAGTTCATATTTTACGTATGTAACATAGTTTGTGCTCCTTGTTCCACTTTCCTCCAGTCGGGGTTCTTCTACTACGACATTGCAGTATTTCTCTACAAAAGCTGCGTGTGTCGCCCTAGTAGAGCTACCGAGAGAGGGAACAAAAACCGAGAAAACTTCCCCTGGCAAAATTTCTGGTTACGCTACGCCTGAGAAAGGAGGACAGTCTAAAATGGGTATAAGTAATTTGATGATGCAAAGAAATTGCTTGCTGCCTACATTGATCGTCTCGTCGTCTGAACTCTAATAGGTAACAGCTACACCTTTTCCCATCCCATGTTTTCCATGTAAACCTGTAATCAGTATTGGTTTGTGACACTTACATTTTACCTGTGGCCTTCATTGGTTTTCTTAAAAACTCTGTACAATATTTACACATTTTATGCACATTTCCCTTTCGTCATCAGACTAGAGTCTTGGGCTGTACGAAATCGCACACAATCTGCGTACTCCCAAGACCAAAGTCGTCAGTTTGGTTTTGTTATTATTATTCGTACTGACTATTACACTTGTGAATATAATATGTAGAGCATAGAAGTGCGTAACGTTGTAAAGTATAAAAGAGCAGTAGCAATACGAGAGGCATGCTAATGCCGTCTCACACCGTCAATAATTTCTTGATAGCTTTGTATTCATCTACTCATATAGTTGCTAGATTTGTGAAAGTTACCCGCGAGCCATGTCAAAGGGGGAAACAAAGAGAAAGGCGAGCGTGTTGTAGAACAAAGATTTTGAAATCATGATAAAACTTTCGTCACGAATTTCATGTTGGAGTACGTCGTCTGTGGAAGTATTTGAAATTTAAATGTGTTCAAAGGAGTTTGTGAGATGATTTCGAAGTCATGAGGCAAAATGGTTTCTCAAGAATCAAAAAGAACCACCTCCGAATGAGTATTTTACAAATAAGCAGTTTCCAAGAGCTATGGACCGGTGCGTTCTTCGATTATCTTGGACTTTGTAATAAAAAATAGGCTTTATGTTATTCGCTTGTATAGCACCAACAACGTACTTTGTCAACAACCCGTCCCCGTACTTCACCACTTGTGTCAGAAAATATCTGTGTGTGTTGTCTTATTGCGGCCCGTACATTCGTGAATAATTTAACGGCATTTGTGTAGACCCTGACCAGACTCTTGTAAAAAAAATGTAGTACAATTGGCAGAGTCAACGCTCCCTTTAGCACACATACCACTACAGCTTAAATGCTTGTCTGCATCAACAACGTCTTACGATCAATCAATGGGGAGAATTGTCAAGCCAGAGAGAGAGCCAAAGAAGGATACTATTACTACCTCCTGATTTAGAGATAAATGTGTCCGGATTAAAATGACTATCTGAAAAAAGTCGTTTACACCAGATTTTAAAAAAATTGCGACTCCTCTTCGTGAGACTGATGACAAACGTTGGTTGAGTATGAATTTCACTTGCTAGACAGCCCAATATCTATTATGCTAAGGCACGAAATATTATGCTTAAGTGTGAGCTACATCGTTGTCTATATAGTGTACCTGAAGAATTCGAGTGATTTTCACTGATTAAACACTCAAAAGATAGAGAGCTTGGTATAATTATTTTAAAAAAGGACAAACTGAAACAATTTATGAAATGTGTTACCCCTCGAATTTACGCATATTATTCTAACAGCACCATTTTAACGCTCTCAAATCAGTTAACGTCATTAAACGGACAGGGTGAAAACCAATGCGTAATAGTTTGTGCAACGAGGATTGTGATCTTTAATTAAACATTACACGAGCGTCAACTCTGCTAACTTGTCCGACTTTACAGACCCTCCAAAAATCTCATTGAAACCTAGGAAAATTTTTCCTAGACAATACTTAGACACCAATAGGGTAACCTTCATTTTAGTAATATTAGACTACATCATTAAACTAGAAAGTCTCTATTCGAATATTGCTTCATAAGTTTCTGAGTGTGTGTCTGACAACCAGTGAAGGAAGAAAGTGCGCCGCATATGAAAGGTGCTAACAGACTCAAATCACGTGCACGAATTACAAATCATTGGAGTGAGCATGTTGTATGACAAGGAGACATCAACGACTAGTATACAAGTCCATGAAATTGACAAAAAATAATTGAAAATGATTGTCCAACCCAAAAACCAAGAATGATTCTCCTACAAGACATAGTAATACGTGGAAAGAATAATATTATTATGCCTACCAACCTTGTACTACACTCTCCTCAGAATGACCCAAAAGTTTGATCACTTCGCTACAAACCATAATCAAAGGTCAGGATGGGTCAAGAGTCTTGCAATTGATTACAGAGTTGTCTATATGGAACAAACCCACACGAGAAATGCCTGTGTGTGCACAAACACACAAACTACAGATAAGCCCCACCAATCGACTCTATGTCGTCTCAAGCACACAACGAACGACTACATATCATGTAAAATGGAAAAGATGTCGTTGTTATGTTTGCATAAAGAAATAAACACTCCAGGCAGTGATGTCCCGACCGACCGGACCCCTAATGGTAGCGGGGGCGAGTGAAAGATATTTGGCTGAAAATTGGTACACTGGTGTATTTTGATGCGGGGAACTCGAATCCGTTGAGAAAATGCCGACTTTTGGATTGCCACCTGAGGTGGTGACCTTTGAACCCGCCAAAAATTTGAAATTCCAAAGTCGTCCAAATTGACTGAAAATCGGTATAGTAGGGTACTTTGATGC
>JAHZMW010003565.1:0-36115 GCA_027743745.1 Alloscopus bannaensis | reverse complement strand
GTTTCGTGTCAACCCATGACACGAAACGGAAACGAACCGAATGACCTTTGGCACGAATTGGAACGGAACGAATTTGACACGGTCATAGGGTGACACGGAACGAACTACCAAAACTGACACGCGTTCTGGCACGTATCAGTCCTATTTGGCACACAACGGAAAATAAACATATCAGTGTATGAAACCCAATTTTCGTTCTCTTTCCCTTGTTTGCGCGAGTTATTGTAATAAGTAGCCTTCTCTCTCAATATTTTTCCAGACTTGTGCCGATAGTTGCGAGAAAGGGGCAAGTGAAAGCTGTATGGCTGAAATTTGGTACAGTGGGGTAATTCGACGTGGAGAACACGATTCCGGTGAGAAACTGCCATGTCCGTATCCAAAATTTCAAAAAAATCGAAAAACCGCCAAAAAATTTGATAATTCAAATTGGGCCTGGGAAGCTGAAATTTGGCATGGTGGGGTATTTTGATGCGGAGAATACGATTACGATGAGAAATCACCACCTTGATACTCAAAATTTTAGCCCCAAAGGCCCACTTTGAAATTTAAAATTGCTCGACGGTTTTTTGGAGTTTTCTCCAATTTTAGTGTATGGTGGTGGTGGTTTTTGATCGGAATCGTATTCTCCACATCAAAATACCTCAGCCTCCCAGGCCCACTTTGAATTTTCAAATTTTTTGGCGGTTTTTCGATTTTTTTCAAAATTTTTAATATGAGCATGGCGGTTTTTTACCGGAATCGTGTTCTCCACATTGAATTACCCCACTGTACCAAATTTCAGCCAAAAAGCTTTCACTTGCCCCTTTTGCGCACCTATCGGCACAAGTTTGTATATTTTTATGTGAGAAAGACAAGGAATATTCTCAGTAGAAAAGCAAGAAAATGTTTATAAGATGTCAGCTCCACAACCTATATTTCTTATGTCGACGTTCCCTGTTAAACCATACAGTTTGAGTTTTTTTTTTCTTGAGGGAAGAGCAACGCAGAGTAAAAAAAGGAAGATGAACGAGGTCCGCTGCATTTTTACTAGATTTCTTTCATATAACGTTGCGTTTACAAGTGAGAAGTAGCACTCAGTTTAAAACGGGAGTGTAACGTGTACATACATTGGTGGAGAAAGCGGATTTTCACCCTCTCTAGCTCGCTGGTATTGACCAGCAAGCATGAACGTATGATTAATTGCAACACTTCCTTCAGATTGACAGCTCAACAGTCTCAGAGATTCTTTCCCCTCTAGATTCAATGACGGAGTGAAAGAGGATTCCAGTGAAAGTGGAGAAGAGAGTGAGAGAGAGAAAAAACCTATTTGCTTTCCCTCAACTTTTAGCTCACTCCGCCCGTCATGATGATGATGGTAGTAACGTTTTTTTTCTTCCTCTGTTACAAAAGTGAAAGCATGTTTGTAAAGGGATATACCCGGGAAGAAGGCGTTTTTGCTTGAGTGAGAGAAATCCATAATAAAGTATACGTTTTCTCACAAGTGTAAACAAACACTTGTATTATAACACAGGAAAAGTGGTTGCTCGACAAACACACTCACACGCGTACATTCTACAAGAAAATATTCCTACTCGTACAACGCCAAGAGATGGTTGTGGCTTTTGATATTGAGAAAAAAAAACACGGAGAGGAAGCTTACAAAATGAAAAGGAGAACTCATCCAGACTTTCTTGAAACCACAACACATGCATGCTAAACCACACACAACGAAAGGAAGAGACTTTTTTTTAAAGAGATGAAGGGACAGGTGGGGCGGTTGAATTTTGAGTGCTTTTCCCCTGTATTCAGAGGCTGCAAGAGAAAGCATACACTTTGTATGTAAACCATCATAATAATATGCAAGTGGCCCAAAAAATAACTTGGCAAAGAAGAATACGGAAAGTACTCAAATGCATCGAGTTTACTTTCAAACTTCAATAGAGTATCGGTTTTTGTGTCGAAACATTGTTGTCATATAAAAATATATTGTATCCTTTGAAACACATTGGAAGGTGAAAGTGTTGGAATGGAAACTAAATGTTGCAACTATTATTATCCTTTGTACGTCATTCACAGGTAGCCGGAGGAATTGTCATGTTTCTCTGATTGTGTCTCCGCTGGTAGCGGGTCTCCATTGTCGTCTCGATTTTCAGGGTCGCTCTGGTCATCATCCCTGTTGTCGGATTCACTTTCTCCACTCCCATCTTTCTCCCCTTCGGAGTCTGTGGTTGTGGAGCTGCTGCCAGAGTAGTGGCTCGAGGATTGAGTGACTATCTTCTTTGTCTTATTCTTCGCCACGCGGAGAAGACCACCTTCGTCGTCAGAGCCTTCGATCTCGTACCACGGTTTTGAACTGGTACGAACGCCCTGGAATAGTAAGGAGCACAATATTAACACAAAGGATTAAAAACTAAGTTGTCAAAACTCAGAGAAAAGAGGGAAAGCACCAGGGAAAATTGTTGAAATGCAGTATCACCAATGGCCAAGAGAGAGAGAGAGATGAGCTAGGAATTCTGTGCTTTGTTTCAGGTTTTCCAAATCCTTTGTTCTTTCTGAGATGGCAGACATATGCAAATCAGAATTGAAGGACACAAAGTTTCTATCATAAATACAGACAGAAATCGAGGGGATTTACGTTGGGAAAGTGTTTTACGTCTTTGGAGAGAAGAGGAGAGGTTTTTAATCACAGGAGTGACTCCGCTTGGTTAACTCTTTTGTAGAAAAAAATAAGAAGACTGAAATGTCACCATCGAAGATTTGAAGCATTATTGAAGTAATATTCAAAGTGGGGTGAAAATTTGTAGACAAGTCTCACTGGAAATGAGATAGAGTCAAGAGTGCGCTGTGTTATTGTGAGAGAAAGAAAATCGTAAATTCACAACAGGGATTCGTAGATAGCAAATGTACAAAAAAAAACAAGAACAAAGAAGATTACGTAGATCTCGATTTCTCCCTGGAGTTAACAACTAAATGTGTACAGTACGAGCACAACTTTCTCTACTTTGTGTCCAACTCCATTTCATCTGTGTACGTGTTCATATAAACAAAAGAGTAAGGAAGGAAATTGTAATGTATGAGAATGAGTGGAGGAGAAAGGAAGAGGAGTGGATCTCGGTAAAAAAAGGAAATTGGCAATCTAAGAACGTAGACTCACACACACGCCCGTGGAGAGAGAGAAAAAAATATTTAGTTGAGCACATTGCAAGTGCTCACATTTTCTCCTTTGTTCGCATCCCTCTCTCCGACTTTTCTGTTTTCTCGGCTTAAAGTTTTAGCCTTTCATTCTTTGGAGCGCGGTGTAGACTGGGAGCATGATGGAATTGGAACTGACATATGTGTGCGAGTCTCTCTCTCTCTCGAAATGTGTAGGAGAAAGTGAGAGGGAAAGAGTCTGCATGAAATAGCAATCCTAGGAAAATTACTTTGGGGAGTCGCTGTGCACTGGTTTTATGGATGTTGGTCGATAAGTGAGATCGAATAAAGCAAGGCCTCGCTTGGATACGTTGGCTGGCAAAGCCTCCTCCACCACCTCCTGACCTCCTCTTGTCTGTAAGGTCTGTCCGAACTGAGCCACTGCATAGGTCGAAAGACGGTCGTTCCTTACCGTCGTCACCTCCAGCACCTTTCTGACTCTCGTGCTCTTTCGTGCTACAAGCCCTTTGATGTCCGTCTCCGTCGTCGTCTCGGTTGACAAACTCGTATTCATTGTTCTCTTCAAAAGGGCGTTCCGCACCGGGACTCTCGAGGTCTCGTTCCGGGCCCACCTCGCCTCCACCACCTTGTTGACCTCCTTGGGCAGACTCGGTCTTGGAGGCTTCCGAGTTTTGGGACGCGTGCGATACATACGAAGGCGGCGGTGCGAGAGCAGATTCGGTCCGACTCATCTCTGACAGGCAGGGCGACAATCTCCCTGCCAAGCTGGAATCAGGTGTGGGTAAGCTCAACAGCTCGGTGGAATGCCAGTCTGGTTTTCGGAAGGGGAAAACCACCGTTCCGGAAGAGTTGCCGAAGCGAGGCATCACCGGAGTGTTGGACGAGGACACGCTGTCGTTCGGAATTTGGCAAGAGAGTCCACTAGACGAGTCTTGACTCTCGCCAGGTAATTGGAGCTGATGATGGTGCTCGTCATCGTCATCCTTGTCGGCACGAGCAAAGGATGTGGAGCGGATGGAGAGGAAGCACGTTTCAGTCGTCGCTTCCACCGGAATCACTGTGAGTTTCGTGACGTACGATTTGGGGGACGGGGTGCGCGGCGACCTCGAGGAGGAGACACCGCGACCACCTCCCGTTTTCCTGGCATCTACGACAACCGTGTCACGGTCGTTGTCAAAACACGGTTCAGTGTCACTCTTTCGCTGAGTGAATGATAAGGATGAGGCACCTTGATCACTCCCCTCCACACTTTCACCTTTCCCACCAGAGTCCGCGAAGGAATGAGAAGCGGCGCTCGTCGAGGTCTCCAGCTGGAGATTAATGTCGAGCCGAGAAATCCCATCAGTGAAGCCAGATTTCGGAGTGAGATGAAGACGAGGAGCAGCGGGAGACACGGGATCATAAATCCCTGTGTCCCTGTGGTGATCCATTGCGTGAGCTGAGAGCGAAGACATCGGAGGAGACGATGAGAATTCCACGGCTGAGGATGACGATTGTTGATCTTCTCGTGGAGGAAGACTCCCACAGCTCTCCAAACGACGGCTGTACGGCGTTGTCGTCCCACAAATCAGGTCAGGTGCATGAGACACACTCTGCGAAATAAAAGACACAACGACCGTGAGAGACGGAAATGACATTTATTATTGGAGTGCGACCAAAGGGAAAACGAGAGTAATGCATTCTCGTGCGTATAAAAAATTACGGCTGTCATGTTCGACTATTTTTCCTCTAACCTCGACAACGTGACTTTGGCGATGATGAGGAAGGTGATGGGATGTGTTGGAATAGGTCACCTCGTAGACAGGTTCCGCCTGCAACTTCACGGCCCTTCTTGGAGACATCGCCACCACCGGACCGTCGCCACCTCGACGTCTCAGCCTCGAGTGACCAGAAGGTCCACCTCCATCTTCGTGGCGTTGCTCCGCTTTCATCAGCTTCATCATCATCTCATCTCTGTGAACAGCTACCTCATCTCCACCTCCTGCTGAATGAGTCTTTGGCGGGAGCGGAGGTGGTGGCTTAGATTTTGGCAAGGATCTCACCACTCCTTTCGTCTTCTGCTGGTCACTGAAGTCAAGCCAGGGGCGTGATGACACACGGAATGGCTCCACTCCATCTTCTCTTTTCTTCACAATTCAACCCATTTCCTCTCACTAATAGTACTTTCCTTAACGAGCCATACAAATGAGAGAATCCATGAATGGCTCACACACACCACCACCGTACCGGCACCAAAAAAAAATTCCGAGAGAGATGGAGGCAGAAAAAGAGGTACATAGTTTTGCTTCCTCACAAAAAAAGAAGGTCGACTTTTTTAAGAAAAAAATACGCATCCGCTAACGAGAAAGAGAGAATAAAAAAGAAAGGAGAAAGTGAACTAGTGTACAGCAGACTCTTGTAATAAGTGCATAGGGAGAAAGCAAGAGAAAGTTGCGTTTTACATATTTATGCTTACAGCCAGCTTTCGCCATCATCATCGTCAACCATAACCACCTCCATGTAACAAATGCACACACGTCACTGCCACCATCACCACCCTGTCTATATGTTTCCCTCTATATTCCCTTTTCTCTTCATGCATGTCTGCATGTCATTTCCACTAGATCCTTTTCGTCAGGCTTCCAGTCAAACAACTACGCTCCCTAAAATAAGTATGCAGCCTAAAAGATCTCCTTTCTTCACCGTCTTTCTCTTCACCGGCTTTCTCCACATTTTACAAAAGGGCTGCACATACCACTGGCATGCCGACTCCGTCTTCCCTCTCACTTAGCTTAAGTAAACTACTAAAAAACAAGTACGATCCTGGAGGTTTTCATCTTATTCTGATGTTTTTTTAAAAATCGAAAGCCAGAGAAGGGAAATAGGAGAAAAGAGTGCGTTGAATAGTAGGGAAGGGAAATGAGAAAGAAAATAATTCTTCTACTCTGTTTCTCCTTACTTTCCCATTTCTAAAGTCATGCTCAATTTGCCTGCACGGCCAATATATTCTTTGAAAATGGTAAAACGACCAGGGCTAATTGTAGTGTTTTTCTAGAAGCAAAATAACTTTTTCACGGTAAAACAAAACAAACTGAGAAATTCGACAATAAACTAGATTAAAGAGAGGAACCACCTCTTTTCCCATTTACGACAAAGATGAAGGACTCATCATAACCTTATTCTGTTGTTATTTTGACTCTTCACGTTTAAAAAATACCTGTACACTTGTCATTGAAGTGAAGTCATTGGAGAAAACTTTTCTACAAAATAGGTGGCTCCACAGTTCTGGATGAAACTTGAGAGCTACTGCATGTCTATTTTTTCTCCTTGGCCTGTCCTTTTATTTTTGCACATCAGGGTGCAGTGCACATTAAACGTACAACTTTCATCACAAAGTATTGTACGAATGGTAGAGTAATAAAATTGTTACGACAAGATGGAGCTTTTCTCATTCTCTCCACATTTCACTTCGAGTGCATTCACACCAGAGACAAAGTGATGAGGAAAAAACAAGATGGTAAAAAAAACTATCTCTGCTTCCTGCTTGTTGAGCGGGCAATGACAGCGACACGTATCGCATCCATCATGAAAAAAAAGAACGTTATTGTGCGTCCTTCTGTTCGCTGTTTTATTTATTTTCAAGACGCAGTATTTTGTTGGTTTTGCCATTTTTATAAGTAAACCAGAACTGAGAAAATATATTAGTTTGAGAAGCAATTGATGCGGAGAAAAAAGATTGAAATGCTGTTTCTAGAAAGTCTTGTTTGAGAAACGAAAAATGTGAGATAAATTTCTGAAAAAGTATTATTACTCTTACGCAGGTTATCTACGGAAAGAGTGTGTGCCAGTCATGGACTCAGTCATTGAAATATATATACGAATCATCGCCACCTCGACGTGTGTACTCATTTCTGTTTTTTTTTGCTGCTACTTTTATTCGAATTTTCTGTATTTCGGTGGCATTCTTCTTTGTATTGTATAAATATAAAAGAGAGCTTCAAACCTTCGCCGAAGAAGGTGACGGTGAGGAAGTGGGCTCGATTACTTCCAAAACGGAAATGTCTAAAGACGTCGAGTCCCGCTTCCCTTGACTACCACTGTGACCACCAATACGATCATCATCGTCATTGTCGTCGTCGTCACGAAGCTGGAGACGAGAGGACTTGTCAGGTTTTCCTGCTGCGTCTGCAAGAAATTGAGAGAAATAAAACCGGTTTTTCAACCAGTATATCAACCATCTAAATACTGATTCTTTCCTAGGTTTATCTACAAGACGGCGAACTACTGGCAATCAAGGTTTTTTTCTTATGTATTCATCATCATCACCATCCTTGATGGAAATGGTAATAGGAACCAAGGGCCAGAGTGCTATTTCTTTCTCGCTCCAAGATGGAGAACGATTCTTGATATATCTCATAGATTGCAGCCACTAGCTCTTGCTGCTGGCGACTAAAAATAAAAGGAGATTTTCGGAAAAAGGTGTAGAAGGAATCTGAACCTGTTGTTCCAGCTGGTGCTGCCGGCGGACTGTGTCCCACCGCCGGAGTCATAATGGATGACAACAATGACTGCGAGGACGAGGACAAGGCCCCACGATGAGGTTGATGATGATGATCCAAGAGATCGAGAGTCGTGGGCAAACTTTTCCCACCGGCGTGAGCACCAACAAAGGGCGAGAGTTGTGAAAGGAACACATCATTAGGAGGGAGAAGCCAGGGAGCCGCCTTGGACGACGATGACAAGGGTCGTCGTGTTGTTTCCACCGCTGTGCTCATTGACTTGCCCTTCAGCTGCGGAGGTGGTGATACCGCCGAAGAATGAATTATTTCGGGTGAGTTCCCGCTCCCTCCACCACCTCGACGAGGACGACGACGATGACTGCTGCGAGGCGTGGAGGTGACATGTTCCACATCTACATCATCACTGCTGGAGTCATCGTCGCTACTTGAGCTCTTGCCGGGCTCATGATGATCCTCATCTGACGAACCACTCAGTGAGTTGGGGCCCAAGCTGAGTTGGTTCCTTTCGTGCCTTAATTGTACAGCTGCGAGGCGTCGACTACAAAAAAAAGAAAGTAGAGGAAATCCTCTCGTAATCATGGAAGAGAAAGGGAGAGTGAATAAATTAGGATGTTGTCATATCATGCAAGCATTATGTGAAGCTGACATGAAAGGAAAACGAAGGGGAAAAAAACTTTTTAATAAAAGTCGTCGGGTAATTAAGGCTTTGTTGATGCAGGAGAAAAAGGGCTTTTGTCTTGTGTGTGCGTGAGTAAAATGAGCAAGATATCGATTCCACCCAGATTGGCTACACATCCATTCATTGGCTAATGACGATCGTTTATACATTGCTCCTTTATACAGTTCATCATGATTTCATTTTCATTCCTAGGAATATATGTCGACATTAATAGTCTACGGAAATCTCATGCAATTCATCTGTATTGAAAAAATTAATTTTTTTTTCACCGTGTTACCCTTTTCTCTTGAATGAGGACACTCTCATTTTAAGCACATTCGATGATGAGATGTATGTCAAGTCATTAAAAGGAACGATAAGGTTCAGAAACAGCGTAACACTTAAGTAGTTCACTTACTGGAGAAAATCTTGGCTACTCAGACTAGGAACGAAGGCCTCCTCCCCGTTGAGGACGGACTGTGTAGCGACGAGATCCTCAGGCTGTGAGAATTTCTTCCAGGCTTGCTCTGCCAACACGAGTTTATGCTCGAGATCCGCGAATCGCGTCGTCCCATTTTGAGAGCCACCCAGAAGCAAAGATGAGCTCAGCTCTGGACTGCTCCACTTGGAAGGGAAATTCTTAATTACTTCTGTTCTCTCTTTCGCCAACCATTTCCCCACACGCAGAGCCTCTCTGTTAAAAAAAACAAAAAATTGCACAAAATGTACGTTTTAAAAAAAATACGAAAATCGACAAAAGGATTAAAAGAGCATTTCAGTTTTCAAAGTCAGTTCCAGCTCCTCCCTACAAGGCTGGTGTACGGTGGAAAAAAAGTAATAAGTATTCTAATATTGTCTTTTCTCTCAAATATCACATGACGACAGAAGTCATGATGACGACGGGAACTGGAAGGATACCATTAAAATATCATGAATCATCCATCAACTCCAGAGGGGAAGAGGAGAAAAAGAGAGTATCGCGTATCACACAAAAGAAGAAAGGAGAAACGACAATGATGTGGGATGAAGTAAAAGAGTCCTATACGATATTTTCTAGTGTACCTCTCACACAAAGAGAAAGCGGGAGAGAAAGAGTATATGTATACATCCAGAGGAGAAACACATTTGAAAAGCTGACGCAGTAGAGAAAGTCTCATTTTCCTGTGTTGTACCCTTCGTTTGGTGTTTTTAGCGTACCTAAAATGTGAGCGGAGCTCTTCATGTTCTTGTCGAAGATGGTTGAATGCGAAGAGCAGGGAATGAAGTTGATTACCAAGGGAGCCAGCTGCCTCAGCCACCATGAAATAGCTCGCGCACTCCACGTGACGGTGACGAATGGCCAGATCTGATGGTCGCCAACCTAGTTCCGTCTAAGGGAAAATATGAAAAGAATAAAAAAAAATATAGATACATACCCCCTATAAATTCACTTCATCATCGCAGCTCTACATTACACATGTTTCGTGTAGTTAATATATCTTTGGAGAAATTCGTATTCTTTTCTTTCTCATTCCGTCCCACTCTTCAAAAGCTTCTTCTGACTCCTTAGTTTTTTGCATGGAAATAAGAGGAAATGCTGTGACACAGCGACGACTCCTCTTCGTGTACGCTTTACAAGAAGTGGCTTCTTGAGAGTTGAAAAGAGAAAGTCAGGAAAAAGGCTTCCAAAGGGAATCTTAAGAGAAAAAAATCAGCCAGCTTTTTACAAAGCTCTCATCATTATGTAGTGGATTACACAACGTTTTATTTCTCTGTCTCTCTTCTCAAGACGATGGTCCAGATTGGAGCTCAAGATTCGCGATTTTTTTCTTTCTCTTTTCTTATTATCGTGATGACACACACACACGCCCGTGGTGTTGGCGTTATGAATAGAAAAGGAAATATGGTGAGAGAGAAAGAAAAATATATATCGTTTGTATCCAACAAGAGGTTTTTTTCTTTCTAGTGGTGTCGAGAAAAAAATGAAAGTAAATTTCACTCGCTTTCCCTCGCCCTCTCATATCAAATCATAAATATCTGGAACGTGGGCAGACTCCGTAATAATGGATGATCAAGACGGAGAAAGCATGGGGAAAATGTGATTTTGGTTGAGTGGAGAAATGAAATTAGTGTAAGAGAGTTCTCTCCCTGATGTGTTTTTCTCTTCGACTAAATTTATTAGAGGGACGTAGACATTTGATGGATTACCTGTGAGAGGGGATCAGCTCCAGCAAGAATCAACTCGTGAGACACGATGATGTGCCCTGATTTCGCGGCGTCGTGAAGGGGTGTCATGCCACTCGCGTCTCGGATGTCGACAGGGATTCGTTTTTCAATTAGCTCCGCACACAACCACCGGACGACGTTGATGTCCCCGAAATTCGCTGCGAAGTGGAGGAGAGATCTTTCCCCTTCGGTGGGCACGAGCGCTTTCTCCCCGCACTTGGTGTGGTGCACCAACCACTGGAGACATTCCAGCTGTCCTTTCTGAGACGAAAAAAGAGTGGACATATGATTAGAACGAGGTTGGACAACAAGGAAAGGACATTATCGACGAGATGTGGACACATCCACTCAAAAACGTTTATGTCGCCTCTTTTGTGTGCTCACCAAACCACCACACGTCACTTGTCATCATTTTGTTATGAGAAAAACTACAGCAAAACATAGAAACTATTATGACCCTTCTTTTCCAAACAAAAACAACGGGAAAAAGAGAGTAAGGAAAAATATATCTCTGCTTTGCAAACAACTCTCGTAGAGAACCTCATTTCCACTTTGATTTTTGTAGAAAATTGAAAAAAAAGAAAGGAGAAAGCACCCTGTAATTTTGTAGGGACTATATAAAAAACCGCATAAAATGCATTTTATCTTGATTACATCCGTCTAGTATCCACATGCCGCAGAGACGCGCTAAAGGACGCATAACCACAAAACTCATATTTTTCACCCACAACTCAGAGCATTTTTCAGCGAAACAAAGTCTAGTTTTGTTTTGACCAATTTTTTTTTGGTGGTGGCGAGCTAGCATGAGGAGTGGGAACAAAAGATTTACTATTAAAGAAACAAAAGACCAAAAGGAAATTTGGGTAACTCACTTTGAGCGCTGTCAAAATGACAGTCCTGCCCGCCTGGTTGTGATCACTGAGGGCAGCCTCAGTGCACTGAGGACCAAGGACGGAGACCAACCACTGCAACGTTTCCACATGACCCCCTCTTGCCGCACAGTGGAGGACGGTGTTGCCCTTGGCATCTGCCAAGTGTCTTATCAACGTCGAGTCCAGTCCTAAGAGAGATTCTTGCTGTTTCCCCCATAATTTTTCAGCCGACACACACATACGGGTTGCCCCCAAGAGGATGATGGAAAAGACAAAAGGAGAAAAAAGACACGTCAATTTTTCAAATACAAAGAACCATCCAATAATTCATTTAAAACAGGGACAAGGATAGGGAAAAGTTTGGAAAAAGGAAAGGTTACAACCACGCGTTTGAAGTGAAAGGGAAAACCCCAAGTGACGAAATGGGTCACATTGCAATATTTTTCTACTCTATCTCTATTTTTGAGAACAACTTTCTCCAAGACACCATTCAATCACGAGGTATCAGATATGACGGGATGATGTGAAGCATAAAAAACACGAATGCCAAAAAATTGTTCTTTTTTTTTCTTTGCAGAGTGAAAGCCATGGAAAAGCAGGATATCTGAATGAGAAAGTGTGTCTACAACCTTTCTCTCTGTAGTCAGCGGAATAAAATGATACAGGGTCTTGAGATAAAGGTATGACACATGACATGATCCTTTCACCTGAAGCAAAAGAAAACAAACTTTCTTTCCTCTCTAACCTAATCTGTGCATTCATGTATAAAACTGTGTTGTGTCACTCATACTTTCTCCATTTTCTCTTCCACCCCGTCTCAAAACAACAAATAGGAGAAACTAAAAATTGGGGGGTGCCGAAATTTTTTTTTTAGCTGAAACGAAATATGATGAGCAATCGCACTTCGGTTGGAGTTATAGCACAACAAAACGAGGTGAGATAGTCAGGTATGGCTTAAATAAAAAAATGTTTTTTTTTCTTTTTGTAATGTACGTAAACGTATTATGGTTTTGCGTGTGTGAACTTTGTACTACATACTCCCTGTTGCAATATACTCGCTGTTTGTCCGCAAGCTGAATTTTTATTGAGATTCAGAGAACGATCTTATTTTATGCCTTTCTCTTTTTTCTTATCCCTGCTGTGGGCAGTGTGCTATGACTTTCTCTGGTGAAATTCCCTTGCCAGATCCTACTCCCTGCGTTTCTCATCCTCTTTGCGTATTGTTGTGTTTGTTTCCTATGTATTCCTTAACAGTGACGCAACTCTACACAACGTCAACAACGAGTGTGATCCATATGATGACACAGAGAAAATTTGTAGTTGACGACACTCCTATAAGTATATAGGATTATCTCTACATGCATTTTGATTTACATTCTACTTTGTTCACAATAAAAGAAAATAAAAGAGAAAAAGCTATTTTAGTATTCTCCATGTCAATACAGGAATGAAAATTTCTCTCTCGGTTTCTATATCTCCGTTATCCCAGAGCACATGCAGTCATTTTTTTGCATTTTGTCTCTGCACCAAAAAATATTGTGAGTGCATCAAAATTTCGGGTAGATATTGACTCGGGCTTGAGAATCAGAGAGAATACGTGTATAGTTGTTTTCCTACTCCGAGTTTGATACGAATTTGTTTTGCCTCCCAAAAAAAGTTTCCTTGATTCATTCAGTTGTGTGCATCGCGGACATGGAGAAGGAGAGAGTGTGTGTCTCTGTTTCTCCTTGGAATTCATATTCATGAGATAAATCTTCAATATCTTAATATCCATCAGTCCGATCAGAATTTCAATGGAATGCATATCTCCAACAAATATCATCCTATCTCTCCCTTTTCGAGAAACACGCGTCCTATTCCCGAGCTTTCTCCTTGTGAGTCGTGCTGCGTGCATAAAACGTTGGGAAAGTGTCGCTCCTCCCAGCGTTTATCAGGGATGAGGTACAGATAATTGCATTTCGTCGGAGCTACACGATGCGTACATTTCGCACTAGTGTGTGAGCTCTATTTGCGATGATAATGTAAACAGGAAGGAAGCTCGTTTTTGAGATAGAAAATAGTTTTCACGAAAAAACGACGCCGTAATAAAGGGCGACAAAAAATGGAGGGGATGGATGGAGGGTGTGAAAGTGTGAAAGTATGTGGTATTAAATATCAGAGGCAATAATTTATGTATATATTATGTATAATATTAACCAGCTCGTCAAGTTTCCCGTGTTTCGTAAGTTGGAAGATCTTCCATATCCAGTCCGGAGTTCGACTTTTTGATCTATCACGCGTCGTCGGCTGCCTCGCGTTGCTGAGCAGGATCGGAGCCTTCCTCCCCGCCAAACTTTCTTTAGGGTCTCCCACCAAAGATTTATGTGGGGAGCGGAGTGTTGACGGCAGAGTATTTGAAGGTGACGTAGGTCCCGTTCCAGCGGAGGATGGTGGAGGATTTCCAGGGTATCCCTTAGCACGGTGACTGGAACCGCTGATGCCGTACATCCCTTTTGTGGAGTGATAGATGGAGGATGAGGACTGATGCATTGGATTTGGGAGCTCTCCACGCTCCGACTTGCTCTGCTGGGCATTACTACCGTTGCTTGGATGACTACTCCGCCGAGGAGGATGGAGGTAGGTGGAGGTGGCTGAGTGGGTGATGGAGGGATTTGACTTTGACACACTCCCGTTGTTGTTACCACTACTGACTCGGGCAGAGGGAGGATGAGCTCTCTGACTGGGATGAGGTGGTGGAGGTGGTGCAGGGATCTCTTCTGAAATTGCTAATTCATTCAACGCCGTCAGGATGGATAGCGTTCGAGGAGCAGGGCCAATTGGACCGCTACCACCTCCAGTACTCCCGCCACCCGTGCTACTCATCCCAGAGGGATTTGTGAGTGATGAGACTGATGATGGAGATTGATCGCCTTTCTTCTACGGAACGAGAAAAAATGGAAATTTTTAATGATGTACACGTGTACCTGGAATGAGGAAGTTTTGTAGGTACTAGCACAGATTAGTGGCAACTTCACTTCAAATCCAGTAACAAATTCATCCCCTTTCTCTCTATGTTTAAAACATTATTCTGTTGCGGGATTTTGAATTCATTAAAAAACCCAAGTGCTTTACAGCTCCTCGTAATTTACTAAAGTAATCTCGCATGATTGCCGTTGAAAATTTACCTTCTTCATCGCCGTCACATTCTCGTAGGTCTTTGGCTCCGGAGTGCGATTCTTGTTGACAGTGACGGTGTACACATTGGGTGATGATGATGAGCCTTGGGGATCACGCTCCGATGGAGTCCCACTCTTCGTCGACGCTGGTAAAGAGGACGGGGAGGAGGAAGGCGCATTGGATTTGGTAGAGTGTGACGCCAAGAGTGAGGACTGGCTCAAGTTGATAATCCCACCGAAGAGACTGTAAGCCCTGCGAGATGCGCTTGCCGGACTTCGTTTCTTTTTCGTGTCACCACCACCCTTATCCATCTAAACTTGGGTGAATATATATTTGATATGTACTATTTGGAAGTCTCCTTTCTCCCGTTTCCACCAGCCTCGTAACGGGAGTGAAAGCACAAAGGTGTGGAGCGAGAGTGTCGGTTTTGTATGTGTTTGTGTGGAAGAGTGAAAACCAAAGCCGGAAGCTTTGTGTTATCCGCTTCCAAAGCTTTTCTCTCCTTGTTGACAATAGGATTGAACTGCCGCTGGAAGCCCGACTTCCTCCAGTACATTAAACACTCCGGTTGTGTGGTGGAGTGGGAAGTAAAATACATTTAGATACTTCGTTCTCTCTGTTTATTTACTTCATCCAGTTTACATTTCCACTTGTGTGGTCTCCTCGTGGAGATCACATCCTTGTCATCATGATGATGAGAATTTGAACAGGAATTTACAACTTTGACATGTGTTCCCTCACTTCGTTTCACTGTTTGCACTTTGCTCTCATTGTGTGTGCACACGTCGCACTTCGATTGTCACCAAATCTCCGTCAAAATGTTAACTTCTCAAATATTGAGTTGCTCCTCCGTCTAACATCGCTGTTGGCACGCTTGTATCATCAGTTCATTTGAAATGATCGTCAAATCCGGAGAAATTGTCGGTTTTTTTTGCCAGTGTCAATTATTCTTCCATTAATGTCGCAAAAAAGGGCTCTTTGCAGCTCAAAATTGGATCCGGCTCACTTTTCGAGGACTTTATACTGGTTTTCCTCAATCTATATAAGTCACCACACATTGATGAAGGCGATGATATGAGGAGATCGCAGGTGAAATTGTGTATTTTCCACATAAATAGAATTCGCCTTCGAGCTATTTACGAGGCATGGGTAATTTCCATCGGTTTTACTCACACTATTGTTGTCTGCGACTACGCTTTCTGCACATTTTTCACACAGTCGTGTATATCCTTTACGTGACTACGAGGACGCACAATCAATTTTTTTAGTAATTAATCAGCTAAATAATTATTGTCAATCTGTCAGCATGAGAAAAGGGCGACGTGTTTGCAGAAAATGTGAAGCTGTCAACAAAGCAGGCTTCAAATTGTTGGCAAAAACGGAATGTCGCTGTATGTTGACTCAGCCCTGCTCAATCTCAAAGAAAAACAATGTTAATGGCTGAAAGATGCTGAGAGAAATATTTTTGCGCAAAAATTCCTCTCCGTATCAGAATTGTAAAGTTGAACCATCTTTTCACTCTCGTCTCCTCACAACGTTGTGTATACATATATAATTTTTTTGGGGGGCAAGTGGTTGGACAACTTTTGACAAGATTCTGTTTTTTTTTCTTCTTGACGCTTTACGTTGTTGCTGGTTCCGCTTCGGAAAGAGAAGACACCTGAACAGAGAAATGTTATAACATGTACACATTTGAGGCACGCATATCTCAGCCTTTTCTTGAGGAACGTGCCTTAAAAAAATTATGGATGTACAGGTACATATTATAGGTGTATATTTTATGCATGGATAGGGCTTCTTTTGGGGTCCACATAATCTTCATGGAAGAATTTTAGGATACCTGTAACCGCACTTTTGAGCGTCAACTCTGCTTCACGAGCTGAAAGCACGGGATCATGGAATGGATCAACAAGACCTTTTTTTCTGCTAAGGATAAGATATGGGAAGGAATGAGGATTTGAGGAAAGAGAATCAACCTCTTTAAGCATCAATGTGAAACAATGGACGACGAAAAGTGTGAATCCGTGTACATCTACTATGTATCCAGAGAAGGGTTCACATTTTTCATAGAATTGTAAGCTGCACATTACAGGTTGAGAGAGTGAGAAAGCACACCTGCAACCTGCTAGATTTTTTTCTAGGAAGATATTATTATTGCTGTTTTTCACAAGTGTCTGGTAAAGCTAATCTTATAATACTCTGAGTTTTCTTGACTGCAACAAGGTAAAAAAACAGCTTGTGTTCACACAACGTATACATTGTTGGCGGAGAATAAATGTGAAGCACAACACATTTTTTTGAAAAGGTGCTCAAGTGAAACGTGTGTCTGAGACCGTATTTTGCATAAACCGGCAACACACACAATTTCTTGACATTATTAATGCAATGTGATGGTGGTGACGAGAAGTTGCGGGATTTGGCTCTGTTGCAGATGTTTGTGTAACTTGTGGATTTTTTTGGATTGAGTTTTTGCCATTTTGTTTCGCCAGGTAGATGTCGTAGATTGATGAGAATGCCAGGAGAAAGCGAAACTATTGAAAAGGGTATTAAATAAAGGAAAATTAGATTTGATGACATAAGGAAAAGATTGAGGCAAGGCAATAACCAAAAAATCGTGTTACCTCCTCGCTGACTTCAAAATCATAATTTTCAAACTAGTATGAAACATTGGAGCTGCGGAAAAAAATAAATCTGTGCCCAGAGGAACCTAAGGACACAAGTTGATGATTTGTACAACCTTCTGCGTTATTTCTATTTTTGGAAGTATTTAGCATACAATCCACACTTAAAAATATACAGTAGCCACATTTTTCAACTTTTACTTTTCCTCTCTCTCCGATATTTCTTCATACACTGTCATCGTCGTCCATTTACATAATGAACACTAAGACACTTTAGAAAACCATTAAACAAGTTTCGAAATCTCGTAATGACATCATTATCCTAATTGCGCTACGAAACGAAAAACTGCAGAAGCAATGAAGTTTGACCATTGCTAAACTCCTTCGCAAAGGAGACGACAACGTTAGTACAGCCTTGTAACGTCAATTACTGATGAATGTGACACTTTGACACTATTCATAAATTTCTGAGCATAAGTTTCGTGTATATTACATAAAATAATTGCGAATAAAATTGAGTAATTGACGTGTTGACACACGTGAAAAAAAACTGATTAAAAATTTGAGTTTCATGACCGATTCATGTCTGGGAATAATTATAATATTATGCACGTCCAGTCGAACTTTTCGCCATAGTTTCGAACCCAACATTGAACCCCGTCTCACATACAATAAGTTTAAGAGTGAATAGGAGAAAAAACTAAGATCGTCATGAACCAAAAAGACGATAAAATAAACATTTATTCTTTTTATTCCTTCCAGAATGGCACCTGCGCTCAGTTAACACGAAGTGAGAGCGAAGTTGACGCAAAAGCTGAGGAAGAATACGGTGAAGAGATGAAGTTCAAAACCATTCCAATCCTAGCCTTGCACCTCAACATTGCTCGTGTAAATTAGCTGCTAATATGACCTCCCCATCTCGACATTCAATGGAGAGGTTTTACAGTGAACTGCTAAGAAAGCAGGAGTAATGGTTATGACTGTGTATGTAGTTATCGACTTCTTTTTTCGTCTCATGCTCCGATTTCCTCCGGTCCTTGTACCATGTTTCACACTCACACGAAAACCATATGCGCACCCTTGAAATAGGTCAAGTGAGAGAGCCCATGAAATTTGATAGGCTTCGCACATTCAAGTCGTCGTAGAAAAAAACAAACGAGCGGAATCCGTAATGGAGAAGAAGATAACACTGGAAAGTCAGAGTGACCATGAATGTAAAGGTTTGTGAGGTTGTGTAACTCCCTGAATAATTCACCAAAATTTCTCTACGAAACAATGATGTTTGGAGTCGCAATGGAAATAGAGTTCCAAAAAAGAGAATTAGAGTTGATGCATATTATCCATGTGTATTATTTCAAGTAGCGAATATTTAATGATGCAGAGGCCACGACGTGGTCTCAACGTGAATGTCGTACGAGAGGGTGTATTCTGCGGTGTTGCGGTTGAAAGATTGTGTTTCAAGAGAGAGGCATTGGTTTACAAGACAATTAGAACGGTGCTAACTTATCGTACCGAAACTCGAGTCCAGTCAGCCACCGTATAAATGGATATTATTGTAATGTGTATCTACACCATTCCACATGTCGTCGTCCTACGAGAGATTGTGTGTGGAACAACTTCACAGAGTGCACAAGGAAAACCGCTGTGTTCTCTGCGAAGGTCGTGTAAGGCAAAACAGAAGTTTTCAAGGTGTTGTAGTTCTCTGTCTTCATTTCTTTCAGAAGAGAGTCTCTGAAAAAACAAGGCATTTCCTATGCATTGAAAAGTGAAAGAGTATTACTCTTCGCCAATGAAATATTTAAATGGAGTACTTCATCACTTCACAATAAATGCATTGGGAAAGGAAGAACCAAGTTGTTCAATCTTGAGACGCCTTATTTATAACTTGTGTGGAAATCTTGTGAGAAATTGTGAAAGTCAGTGTGAGCATGTGTGATGGACAATTCCAGCAGAGAGTTGTGTAGTCATCTCTCTGTCCAGTCTTGAAGGCGTGTATAGCTTATATTTTTGCATAGAGGATAACACTCGAGTGGTTTTAGTTGATGTACTGGTTCGCTCTAAATAACTCACTCGCAGTCGTGAAATGAGCACAGTTAAGTTAGAGTGACTGTGGTGTGTAGCTCGAGTGGTGCGGAGGAAGACACAAGTTGCTAGTCATTTTCATCTAATTTAATAAAACATTCAAGTCTCGAGGAGTCCAGCAAAGGGAGGAAAAAAAGTCGGCCCACTTTTCCTCCACCGAAAAAAAACGAGGGAGCAGGAGTTCCATGGACCATTTCTCAACGTCTCCGTCACAACTGGTAGCTTCAATTTTTTTTTCGGGGGAAGGAAAGAGGTTTGCTTTAGGTCTAAAATTGCATTTTGTACAAGTTAGAAATTGCATGAAATCCTACATATTTTGTGAGGAGGGCATTTTCCTTTAAAAAACTGGATGACTTGAGGTGAACACTTTGGCGAATTCAATTTCCGAGCTTGGTCAGGCTTTTTTTCCGTGCCAATGTAGGAGAGGGTGTGGAATTTGGCGAAATGGATTAAGCTTAAGCAAATACCATTTTCACTATTCGAATAGTTTACGTTTATTGAACGTGATGACTAGAGAAAATAGTTGAGATCAAGAAGTGAGGTGCTCACTTTAACTGTTATATTTCGTCCTGCTCAGGAATTACGAATTTCAACTGATTGTGCACATGCATCGAATGGGAAATCGATGCAAGCACAAAAAGATTACCAGTGTAGCGAATATTGAGAACAAGGCAAAGGATTGGAGTACTTGACATAAATGTTGATACTTTGAGTCATCATCCTTTTTCAGCTTTTTAGAAGAATGGGTGTTCACGTCTGAAATCAATTTGTGTATTTATCGCCGTCTTTGAAATACTTCGATTTTTCTTCGATTTCAGAATTGTGGCGTCCTTTGGGGATTTGCGTATTTCTCGTAAAATCCTTGCTTGCCGTTTCCCTCAGTTTGAGAGAGGACACCGTGACGACATCCAGTACAACTGAAACACACTTCTCTGGGCACAGCGCTGTAAGCTGTAACTTGTGTGGCTCAACGTAGTCAGAAGCAAGGATGACGAACGTGTTTATCACGAAGCCGGAAGTGTTCCAGAATGGACTCAAAAGTAAGCTTGAGCGTCTGTTTCTTGTTTTAATCAGAACGAGGAAAAATGGAGAATTTCATCATTTATTACGTCAATTAAATCAACGGGGAAAATGATTGTATTTCACTCACACAAACTGTTTTCAAGGTCTTTCTTTCTAAACAATAGACAAATGTTGGGGTGCATGGAAAATATCTGATTTTCCAAATACACTTTCATATTGTGTGCCCAGAGAAGCGCCAGTATTATGCTAATCAAGTCATTGCATGTGTGGCAAAACTCATTTTGCAGAGTACGCAGTGCTGACAGTGCAACTCGCCTTTTTTGCGTATTGCCTTTCGATGACTGCCATGAGTCATTTTATGAGCCTTATTAGGTCTGCTGGTGAAATATGATTTCAACTGGAAACGCTGAAATACGTTCAATATTCCAGAGTATCTCTTCTTCAATATTTTTACGAGTGACTGTATTCCTTTTTGCGCACTGTCGCTGAATACAAAAATAATTTTACTGAATTTATGGGTTTTCATCATAGTTGCTTCATAATGTATCATCATCGAGGCGAGAATATTCATCGTATTTCAAAGGGAGGTACCAGTTTATGGATTGTGTCGATAAAGGATTTTAGTTTAGGAGGATGGGTTCGGAAAAATCAAGATGTCTCTTCTATTTGAGGCACATTGCATTAGTTACATCCGGGTTCAGAAAAACACGAGCCTTTCGAGGACATACTAAGCATTTATATTCTACATACATTCATCACAAAATTTTGATTTTCGCTATACAATTCTTTACTTGCACACACATTTTTACAAAAAAGCGATGATGACGACAGAAATGCCTGCTTCCGAACACACGACTCCAGCGAACTTGTCTTTGTTATTCTTTGCGAAACGGTGACAACAGTCAGATAATATATTTTCTAGTTATTACTCGTGTATTCAAAACGAAGCTACATTTTTGCAAGACTTTCAAGGAAAGAGTTCCAAGAGATTTACTCTGAGCCACACCATTTCTCATCAAACTTAAAAGACACTTGATGGGGAAGCCGAACGTAAATAACGCGAGGCAAGATTAGTAAGTTTAAACACCACTATTTCTCTCTGGTGAGATAAAAAACTCTGGAATTTCTAAATCGTGGGACGCAAGTGGAAACACAAACTCGAGTTTTCATTTAAAGCTGAAATGAGGGGGCTTTGCGAAAACTTTTCTGCGCAAACAAACGAGAAAATATGTGTGTGAGTCCGCATTATATTATTACCTGCGTCTATAACGTTAATCAAACGGAGAGAAGCATAAAGTCACGGAGATTTGCCAATCAATAGAGAGAGAGGTATATCTTTTGTGCCTCATCATTTTGCACGTCTTTTTATTGGAGCTTATAACAAAAGCTTTTGAGCCACTTGTACTACTTCACCGGTGACAGACTGTGAACGCGAACTTGCATAAATAATCACGTGCTCCCCGAAAGCTCCTTCACTTTCGTCGACTTGTGTGGAGGGTTGAACTCCAGAGAGGCTGTGCTCTATTTGCATACGAATCTCATCCACTTGAACTCTCGTTGAATGGAGAAAATAATATTATGCTTCATCCACGAAAACAGTCGTATTTATAAGGTTAAATCTCTCTCTAAAAAAACTAGTTAAGAAGTTGGCAGTTCATGACCGTTGTCGATAAAAACAATTATTTTATACGTAATGAGAACGGTAATGTGGTGAGACATGATCGCATCATTATTTCAAGCCTCGTTTCTACAAATGTGTGAAGCATTCACAATAAATTGTGAGGCACGAGAGAAGCTTAGTGGATGACAAAAGTTGAGAGGAAAACATTCATAAGTTTTGTGAAGGAGGAATATGCTATGTGTATAAATCTGATGAGAATAAGCGTACGTTTGAGAATCCAACTGTATAGATTTATGGAAATGTGCTGTATTAATATTGTCATTTGCAGAAGCTATTAAGACTTTATAAAGGAATAACCTCAACACCGTTCTGTAAGGTCAGCTCGGTGTGTGAAGATGCGAGAAAAATAAAATAGCGAAGTTTCTCTAAAGTATTCCAAGACTCTGGAAAAAGAGAAAGGACGGAGATAAGGGAAATAGGAAAAATAGACAAAGTTTTCCGATTAAATGATGAGGAACGAAAGTGTTGAGTTGGTTTCTCTGTCGTTTGGTCTGGAACTGACAAAAATGTGCAAGGACAACATCATCAACGATTTGGGAATTTTTATGTACACAAGTTTAGGAAACAGACTGAAAAAGACCTTAGTTTAGCGACTCTCGAGCTTGTGATGCTCGAGAATCAAAAATCAAGAAACTTGATATTGCGTTCATATTCTTTCGGGAATATCGCACCCCACTCCCCCAAACCATTAATCCGAACCAGCTGCGCATAATTCATTCAGTTGCAATTACAGAGATATAATATTACTATTGGATAATTATGGGATATAGAGGTCGTAAAATGGCGTGGATTTTTATGCCAATGACATTATTCCAAATGATTATTAATTACAGAAAGTTGAATAGATTTATGGGAGTGATATTTTTGTGACGAAATCACAACGAATTGTCGTGATTGGATGTTTTACTACGAGGTTAGCGTAAAATGATATATTTGTCGTTGTCATTGTAGTTGAGCTTTAGTTGTTGTTTACTTACCTGTCTTGTATGAAAACCAATTATTCATACATGAGCAACAGAAGTCTTCATACAGTTTGCACAAGGAGTGCTAATGCCAACCACGTATTTTCCATCCGTCTCCGCACAATTCCCAAGTGACTTTTAAATGAAACTCGATGAATTTTCCTAGGGAGGAGATGGAAATTGGAACATGAACTTCATTTTTCTCTGACATCTATATCACTCAACGTGAAGTCAAGTGGAGACATGGGTTAACTGCCGAAGATGGTGCGTGACTTATGAATTATGGAGTTTTGAAATGAAGAAGGCACACTGCCGCATATTATACAAATTTGACTCAGACTCCGTACTGCTGGCGCATTTTAATCTTCGTATGACGTGCAAGTCGAGATGTGAAAGTCGTGTTAGACTAAATCGAACGTGAAGTGGATTTTAAATACTGCTGTCTCACTCCATTATGTGAAGATGTCAAAGAATGCTTGTTCCTTTTTAGAGACGTCTTTGTTTCAAACACGATCTCTCTCCACCCGGCACCCCGCATACAATTTTTTATAATCGTGACAGAAAAGCGTTGCACAGGCCTCCCTCTCAGTGGAAGAGTTCTTTCCCTCTGGAGAAAGACTTCCCGGATTTCCTTGTTGTCCACCACCCACCCAAAGAAAGCAGGAGACTGTTGTGTCGCCACCTCCTCACTACACTAGGAACGTAATATTACATGTTTTCTACCTTTTTGGGTGTTAGGACAGAGATGGTGTTAGCACGGGAGGGGATCACCCAGCATATTTCATAATTTTGCTTCTTTTTTTTCGGGGGAGAGTGCCCGCAATATGGAGGAGTACAGGGGAAAATGCCATGCGTCTCTCCAAGGTGTTTCACGCCCTGAACATACTTTCGACTTGCGTTTATGACAATTTGCATTGAAGAGCAGGCTGCACCCACCTTGTCAGAGTTAACTAACAAAATAACGTCTAATCTTTCATTGTCCATGTAGACATTAAAAGTGACTTTGTTCTCTCCTCTATCGCTACTGCAAGCTTCAATTGTCTCTTATTACGGTTTTTCTTGGATTCGAATGTTCATCATTGAAAATGCTTTCGTCTCGTGACGTTCAGCGCATAATCCTATTTATGGACAGCGTTACGTCAGCACGTAAATCCACTGCATCTGCATTTTGTGTTGCATAAGTCAAAATTCACTGAGCCCCTTTCCTCGCTACCAAAAAATCTATTTGTTTATTACTCACTGTTGCAGATAAGGCATTGACTTGGCATGAGTACGCTCTCCATCTCTGTACAGCAAGATATTAGGGCAGGGCTGAGATTTGAGTTAGAAAATGTGTAAAAGGGATAGAAGCTAACTGCATTTCTCAATCACAGTAACCATACAGTACAAACGCATCCTCTGATTACTCATTTGAAAATGAGTGGTAGTAGTAGTGGCTTCCTTCTTGGTACAGTAATGAACAGCGAACTTGACTTCACCGTTGTCTTTTGAGAGGTACCTCACCAAGTTCATCATGCAGTTTCCTCACAACACTGCTAAAATCCACATGGTTCAACCACATTGTCCTCAATGGTAAAAGCCAGCTGTACGTTCAATGTTTCGAATACCAAATGTCTACAGTTGGTTAAGAAAAACGTAAGCGAAAAAAAAATGCGAATCATCTCTCTGTCAAATGTTTGCATGAAATCTGCGTTGCTCGTTGCAACAATTGTATTCCCCTTTTAAAACTTATACATTGATAAAGTATATTATTATGTTGCATTTTAACACGGAGATCCACACATTCTCTGACAGTTTTGCTAGACACACTGAATACAATCATAATAATAGCGTAACAATATGGTGATGATGGCTTTCTCTTTGGACACACGCTCTCTTTACGATTCATCCTCAGATTTGTGACACGAGCAAATTCAGCATTTTATGAAAGAGATTTTAGGGTTATTTTTTTCGTGAGAGCAACGCACGAGAAATAATAGTGTGTGGGTGCATAATATCGTAGTTGTGGAAAGGCATAAAGGAACGTCGTGTTGTGAGCTGTTTTGAACAAAATATTAAATAGTCATTATCACTTCCAAAACCGGAGAAGTCTTCTCCAAATGTTTACCAGTGGCTTTATAAAAATGAGCTTTAGTTTTACTTCAAAGAGGCTCACTCTCGGGAAGTGAATATTATACGAATCTAGGTTCCTTGTTCCATTCATTTACGGTGTACACATTCTGTGTAGTCCAGTTGTTTGCTCGTCCAGAGAGAATTTTGTGTGAACGGTTTAGCCCATGAAAACGTGTGTAGGGAGTTGCATAATGTATTTTGGTGAGGCTCTCAATTGACAAGTGAATGTGAGCTTGTTATATGTGCTATATATATATATACATATTATTATATATATACAGAGTAATCCTAACTCTCTGTGTGTCCGCATTTTCGTGTTTGCTTCTCAACTTTTCACGTCACACTCACTCAGTCACATCCAACCCACACACCAAAGTATTTACCCGTGTGTGCAAAAATTCTCGCATGAGAGAAATCTGTGAGGTTGTGTGACGAATAATACAGAGAATGTGATATTAAGTTTGATCTAATTTCGTTGACATTCTTTAGGAAATCTCAATCAAATCCGTGAACTCTGTAAAGCTCAATCACCCCCAAAAATGTAAAACTCTGAAATGAGCAACTATTTATTCGCAACTGCTCCAGCACACATACGAGTGTCACGAGAACTTCCTCCGATTAACAAACATATGAAAAAAAAATAGTAATGTGCTCACAACAGGAATGAGAGAGATAATTGAGGATATTTCGAGTGGAGTTGATGATGATGTTTTAACAAGAGATAAAAAAATTATGTACTCTTCCCACACCAGACTCATAATCTCCGAAGCTGGAGGCTGCGAGCGGACAAAAGCTGTTTCGAGTTGACGAAGTTAGAAATTATCAGAGCAACTCGCATGGGGAAGAACAGTGTGTGTGAAACATACGAAGAAAATTGTCGATAAGATTAGAGTGAGAGAGATTTGATTGAGAAGCAGCTGCAGGAGTTTTTGTACGCATAAGATCTTACGTAAAGTTAAAGTAACGGTCCAACACAAGAGCGACGAGGAATCAAAGTAATGGAATGAATGAGTGCAGTGGAAAAAGGTGTAGACGTTCCTCACCTTTGTGTGCTTTTGTGACGCGTGATTACGAGCGTGAGGGAAAGTGCATGGAGGATTTGTAATGTGCCATTAAAACCGATATCAACAGCCCCACTGAACCAGTTCCCAAATCGTTGCGAAGTCGTCACCACAGTTGATAATTAAGGACACAGGGCGGACTGGTATGAGTTGCTCCAATATTTGTGGCTGCTAACCAAAGAGTAGTGTAATATTTTGTAAAAAAAATACAGCGGGCACGGCTTATTAATAAGTGTGGCGTTAAAAATTTGCAATTGAGGGAGCTCTGTGGTGAAAAATGAGAAAGCACAAGATTGGAGAGCATAATGATATTATGCAATTAGTGAGGAAGGGCGAGAGTTGAGTAGTGTGCATTCAGTGTTGCAGTTCAGTCATGAATCAACTGACAAGCAACGAGCCACTTGATCAGAACACTGTTGACAAACTCATTGACTCCGCGTGGTCTCGTGAGACGGCGAGCGGTGGTGAAATAGTGTGGGTCCCCACCTCCACATTACTGTCACCGACCCAAGGGGATATCGTTGGTGGTTTGGTGCGGAGATTGGTAACCGCTTTCTCTTCCTCTCTTCACAGTGGTCACCTTGTCGGGGAAAATTTCGCGCTACAAAATATTCGTCAATGTTGGAGACATGGAATACAGTGGAGGAGATGAGAGAATCGCATTTGGCACGATGGCCAAAGGTCAGAAGAAGTACGGGGCGACGTCTTCCCGCTTCAAGAAGAATGACCCGGTTATCATTTACAACGTGCAGAGGGGCGACACCCTGCAAGGGCTTGCTGTCAAATTTGGACTAACTGTTAGTATCCAGTCACCACAGATATTTTAATAGATATTATAATTAATGTAGGAATCCTGATGTATTATTAAATTTTGGATGTTTTTCCTTGTCAACTTGATCTGCAGACGGAACAGATTCGGCGTGCAAACAATCTCTGGACCAACGACAGCCTCTTCCTCCGCGACAAGCTCCTCATTCCCGTGGTGAGCTCAGGGAACGGGGAGAACGGCTCCTCTGGCAGTCAACACGGGGACGGCTCCATTCGAACATCTAGCTCAGACACGGAGGCTGACCTCACGTCAAGCATGGACAACGATGGATCTCTTCCGCCCTGTCTTCACGAGGCAAACCATTCAGGTGTTCCTCCAACTTGGAGTCATCCTCTCTGTGATGCGTACTACGAGCGAGACTGTTGCAACTGGAAAACCGAGCAATCCACGTCGGAGGGTGCTTTTCGCGCAGAATCCCTCGACTTTGAGCAACCGCCGCTGGTCACCGCGAGCAGCAGCAGTGGACCTTTGGAAAAGAAAAATTCTGCTCGTCGGGAAACGTCTGCGGATCTTCCCAGTCCTTCGAATGGACACGTGATGCGCCCTTCCAGCTCAATGAGTAATGGGACAACGTCCAATCCACTGTCTCCCACGACGAGTACCTCGCAGTCTTCTAAGTCACGAGTTGTCGACTACTCGGAACGGTCTCCGCACGACTTCCTCTCGCAGATTGACAATGTCATCGCGTCCTCCCGAATCCGGAGCAAGACGAAAGAGCTCGAGCACGCTGCCTCCCAACCTTGGGTGACCTTTGACTCGGACAGCGAGTCCGATCATAGGTCTTCAGGAACATCGGTTCAGACCCAAGGGCGACATTTGAGGTACTCCCTCAGAAAACTGGAGAAGGCGCAAGATGAGCTATTCCAGCTTTAGGGAAAATCAGCTATTTTATGGTAGTTGCTCTTTGTCCATAATATGTGTATTGTCAACTCAAATTCGAAAGCGATACTTTTTTAACATTTGCGACGTCAATTTTTCAGGATTTTTCTGGCGGAGGAGATAACACGGCGTAATTTATTGCAAATTGTCAATCACGTCACGTGACGAGCGGAGGAGACAAAGAACTGATCTATTACACAAGTCGTTGTTTAGTCTTTACAAAATGAACTACCCCCCAAAAAATGAATCCTGTAGTGATTACTAGAATTATATATTGTACAATATTACACTAATTAAGGAATCAACATACCCACGCACACACATAAATTGTGTACATTTCGTCGAATATTTTTGGTGTTTGTGCAACGATGAGTCGCGTTGTGTACAACACCCAGTTGTCGTCGCTATTCATATTAGAGCAACTAACATGGGACGAATCTAAGTCATTTTTAAACTCCAATAAACCACCACCATCAACTAATCCTTTTCTCCGAAAAGTGCAGATCAATCAATATATTATAACCAAGACGTTGACAAAGGACAGTGCAAATTTTAATCAATTATTACGCAATCATTTGCACATGAAAAATGGGAGTCGACGATTTAGAAAACTGTGGAGTACATGAAATACAAGAAAATTGGTAGGAAGCTTTGATTTCCTCGTTATTGACGTAAGTGACAAAAAATGTAACTTTAGCTTGTGGATATAGGTTGTTCTCAATCGGAAGAGTGTACTCCAAGCTCCATTTGTTCGTACCTTAAAATCAACAAAATTACCTTAAACTGTTTAAAAATAACATGCATCAAGTGCAGAGTTTTACGCTCTACAACAACATAATATTATATGAAGATGATGCTCTAAATATCATCATCACATCACGAATGCAACGTATTAGAAAACGATGACTGGACATAATATATAGAATATGATATGTATTAATGGAATTTACTTTACTACGTTCTTCGCGTATTCTCTGTATGCTACACTTTGTACATAATTATGTTGACTGTGTAAACCGCAAAGTGTTTGTCAGAGACGAGGAAAACAATACACTGCTGACGACAACAAAGTAAAATCGTAGTGAAGGATAATCATTTTGTTGTTAGGATACTGGGAATGATTTTTATCAGACTGGAGAAAGAGTTATAATATATTCCTACTATAAATATAAGTAAAGGGTGTCTAATGTATAGGGTCACTAACTTCCACATGAGATAAGGAGTTGTCAGAGATAAGAAATTTTAAAAACGTTTCCAACTTAAAATTCATCATATGTAGTCAAGATGGCTTTACGACATATTTTTGTTCGGATTTCACTTATCAGGGAACATGGCGCGTGCCGAAGACGAAGCGTATTTCAAATGCGTGATTTCCTGCTATACAAATATTGATGGAAAGTCTAAATTTAAAACGGATGAACACTGTAGCAGTGAGGGTACCAACAAATCCACCCTATACAAAATGATTAGCAAGTTCGGGCTACAAACTACACTAACTACTATGAAAAAATTCCGGGCGGACGGGTGGGCGTGGGAACAAATGAAGTGCAAAAGAAGGTTGAAAAAGTCTTCCAGAAGAACCCTTTCCGGGGGGCGTGGCGCCAAGAGGCTGAATATACAGCCTGCCACCCTTCAGACTATTAAAGCTAATAGGCTGGGCATCAAAGTGTATTGCACCATAGTATGTCAAGGACCAGGAGAAACGTCCAAAGTCGAGGTGCAGAAAAGTGTACAAGAAAACACTTTCTAACGTGCTGGTTATGGTTGTGGAGAAATCTCAAAATGCCCCCTACATTCACCAGGCCATCGAGAAATTGAAGCATTTTGGGCATTATGCAAAGCCGAGTATTCCAAAAGAACCAGCCCACCCAAAAATCTCCGCGGATTCAGGACCGGTTAGAGAATATCCGCTTTAAAGTGGCGAAGGCGTCAGGAAAAGCAGTGATGAAGAGTGGGATGAAAACAATGCGCAAAATAGCTTATGGATGCGTCCAAGGATCTGCCTCGCGAAAATTCTAGTAGTGTATTAGTTGTAGTTTCTTATGGTAATTACATTGTAAAAATATCGTTCTCTATGTATCCGCAATAAATTCGCAAAGTTAGTGACCCTATACATTAGACACCCTTTAATAAGAGTACAGCGTGATTCAGATCGGAATGCAACCAGATATATACAATACATGGACGCTACTAAACAATAACGAATCGAACGTATATCATAAAAGACACGCAGAAAAAAATATCTACTGAAAACAATTCCAGTGTTTGTAACTGTAATGAAGAAGGAAATAGAGGATTTAGAATCAAAATATGGGAAATTTTGAGCAAATTGATTTCTTCTCTTTTTTGGAAATTGTTTGAAAAATAAATTCTTTCGCTGTCTTTCCATTTTGTATTTATCAATTAGAATTTTGAGTAGCTCTTGTGCAATTTGCGGATTCATTTCAAATCCGAAACATATCAGAGAGTAGCGATGTAACGCAGCTGTGTCAATTTATATAGACTTAATTTTTTTGACGAATGTTACGAGGACGATCCTAATTGAAATGTGTACATTGCACTAATTTGTAATATTTGCATGAACATACCTACATAATATTGTATTACGTTGAGCCTTCAACCGTTTCTTACTTAAGTGTGGGGAAGCTCGGGTAAAAAAAATTGTGGGAGAAGTTACCGGCAATATTATAATAGCACTGAAAAATAAATCATCTGGCAGCATTATTATTTATGTCTTCTCCACTGTTGCTGAAGCAGCTTGGAAACAAAACGATACGAAAAAATGTGAAAAGAGAAAATGACAGAGAAAAGGATGAATTAAAGCGAACGTTTAAAAAAAGGACAGCCAAAACTTTTCAAGTTTTTTATCAGTTTCATAAAACCTTCATGAAGAGTTGTGTTCATAGTTGTTTGCATACAATAAACCAAGAGACGATTTCTTTACACATTTCATAAGCAAAAGTGCGTGCATCATGATTCGTGAAAAATGCTTTGGACAAAATGCAAGTGGTGCATTGTGGAAATGTAGTTCTCTCGTGTCAAATTCAGATAGCGCTGAGCTATCAAGAAATTAGACAATTCGCATTTTTTCCTGCCTACTATTTATTGAATTTCAGTCAAAAGTCACCAATCCAGGAAAGGTACATTGGAAACCGACGTAACTTTTTCGCGAAGACGTGCAAAGTCCATTTCTCAGTCAGAAAAACACCTCAGTAAGCGAAGAAGAAAGGAGGATCCTCTCCTCGAGGAGATCGACTATGATTTTTTGGACCCTTCGAACCCTAAGCAGATTTTGGTTAGGTGTTATATGAGCAAGCATTTCAAAAAACGCTAAGCTAAGAACATAAAGTCTAGGCTTATATAGTACGGATGGATTTCAACATGATTATTTTTCATGAAGCCGCACTACGAGAAGTATTGCCTACTTTTGCTTTTTTAGGAATATTAAGAATATCTATACCGCATACAAAATAGACGTGTATAAGTACGACATATCACACATATAATACGACTCACATACTTCGTAATAATATATTATTGTAGCTTAAGCAATGTATGTACATGAAAATTTTCCATTCCAACATCTAACGCAAAGTGATATCTCTACATGCATTATGATCCGAAGGAAATTCTGTGTGTGTGGATTCGAATTCGTTTGGCAGGTGATAATGTACTTGAGGAAGGATATCTTTACCATGATTCAGAAATTCGGCGGCTTGTATGGGGAAGATGGTGGATTTTTGAGATTCTTTTCTCTTCCCAATTCTATAGCTTATTATAATATCTTCATTGCATTATAATCCATATTGCTGAATGTACTGTTGAACCCAACTCGAGAATAATGCTCAATATGCTCCACTCACACCACACGGACATGTATGTACACATCCACACTCGTTCCAGACTTGGACTCTCTAATCAAAATGAGGATAAAATATAGGCTCAGTGTACTGTCAACTTTTTTACTTCGGGAGCATGCTGCTCTTGTAGAGGATAGACGACAAATGCGAGCCGAAAGTCACATTCAGAGAAGCCCCAACTTCACAGTGCCACCACAAAATATTATGTAGCACGGACATCATAGCCCTGGTTTTTATGGTTTCTATGGGATCCACACCAAGTGAGGCGAAATCTGGGCACAAATACTTTCGTCTGTGTTGAGCCCTCTCATAAAACTCTCTCTTGGAAGTCTTTTGTTCGGTTAGCAAGAAAGGTCGTAGTTGTACATTGGAAATTGGGGAGTTTAATTTAACTTTCACTTGCAACTGTGAATTGTGCGTGTAAAAAATAGCAAGAGTTTAAACTGGATTATAGAGTCGCGTTTAAGGTGGCCAACGTGTCTGAAAACGCTAATGCAAATATAGTAGACACCACACTTGACGTGGTTGAAACAGTGATAAAATGTCTGACACACGAAAGAAGTACGAGAGCATGAAGGTTGTGGACCTTCGACAGGAACTGGATAAGCTGGGACTGGACAAGAATGGAGTCAAAATGGTCCTTGTTGAGCGTCTCATTGCTGTGAGTTGAGGCAGTTTGGAGTTTCAATTTGCGATGACTTGATATTCATGTTGTTAATTAAGTAATTTGGGTAAAAATGTTTATTTTTTTGTGTTTGCAGCATTTCGAAGGGGAAGCTGCCAAGAGTAATGCAAATGGAGGTAAGTTACCCAATTCAGCATTGGATTACGGACATTGTAAATATTTGCTGGTGCAGCTAGGGAAGCTAATTCTAAAATGTATTAAACACTATCTTTTAATTTTGTATCCAGAAGCTAACGGGAAATCGTTCGTTGCGAACGTAGAAGTGCTCGAGTCAACCGACGATCCTGGAATGGAGGCAGAAGACGACGACGAGCAACATCCTGGAGATGACGAGAACGCACATGACGACTACGAAGAGGGTGATCATGAGGAGTACGAGGAGGAAGTCGACGGTCACGGCATGGAGGGAGTCTCTCACGAGGACGCTGAAGACGGAGATGAACCCAACAGCGTGACCAGATCTGGTGAAAATAATTCCGCCGATCACGAGGAAGAAGTGAGTTTCATATAACGCGGCGATTCATAATATTGATGTGACGCAAACATAACAATGGAATGTTAATGGTTTTCAACAAAATCAAAATGTTTCACTTCAGGATAACGAAGGAGACGCCTTGAAAATCACGGTTGAGGAAAATGAAAAGCTGGAAATGGAGGAGGTACGCAAAAACGTGTAATTTAATTTAAAAAAACATAAATTTATTATTAGCAAGATTAAAAAATTTTACGTTTATCTATTTTTTTTATTCGTAGGACGGAAAGTCCTCTATGTCTGGAGCAGGTAAATTTAATTATGAGATAAAATTACAAAAGTATTTCGTCATTTATGTTCGTCTTCGTAAGAGTTAATTTATTCTAATCTTTCCTTCAATTAGGTGACGCGGAGAGTCGAAGTCCTACAAAAGCGAAGAAGGGTGAGGAGGGGAATGACGGCGGAACTGATGAAGCGACAGCTGACAACGAGGAGAGCAGGTATGTCATTCCTTGTCTTCGGCATTTCCAAACATGGGTTTTTACACCTGTACCAGGGGATTTCTGGAAGCACGCACCTCATTTCTTAAACAAACGTCATAAATTGACTGGTACTGGCATACGTGCATCAAGTTCCTCTGTAGTGACTCCCGTGTTTTGGCAATTTTTGCTATGTATCTCAAGTCAGTCCGGAGCAAAATAGGCAAACCGCAATCCTGGCAATAATTCTAACAAAAAGTTTCAATGTAGTTTTCACCACTTTCCTCAATGCGAACAGTTAATGAATATTAGTTGGAGTAGCATCATAAAACCTGTCAAGCAGACAAAGGCATATCCATCATAATTTTGTAAAAGCGCATACTACCATTGCTCGTTAACGAGGTTCGGTCAGTCGACATTGCCTCTGGAGGAGCTCTCGTCACTTTGAGGAGAGAAGACCCAAGGACGACTACATCAAGCAAGTCTATTACAAGATAACCCTCTTCACCATGATCCGATGTATCTCAGCGTGGCAGTCATAACTTCAAGAGCAGTCCAGCCGGAGGTCACCTCGTCATCATTTTCATTGGCAGACCCTCAGCTACCCACCGCACACAAATCAAGTACGCGACAGCAGCAGCAGTTGAAGTTATCGTGCTTCTCATTCCACTTCACACATTCTCGTCAATTCGTCAACGAGTTCCAGTGTGTCGCCAGCCCCACAACTCCATAGTATGGCTCACTTCTTCACCACTCCTGTCAACACGGAGGCCATGAAAATCTGCAACGACGGCGCCATGAACAAAAGTCAAGTCATTGTTAGTTCCAGTTGAAGTTTTTTCGAGATTTTGATAAGCAGCGCAACAAAGTCCGTCGTACCACCTCATGATATTCTAAATCACACTCTCACTTCGGACTCCAATTTTAACTCTAAACCAATGAATGAGTAGCTTCCGCAAAAATTTGTCAATCCAACCGCAATCCGTGGAAGGAATGAAGCAGACATCGCACTGTCAATACCTTGGACACTTTCTTCGAAATTTGCTCTTACACAAACTCTCTTTTGACACAAATACAATGACAGTTTGTTTGGACGAAGTGGTTTGGTCATCGTATTGCCTGGAGGAAACAGTAGCGAAGGCAGCCAGCATCATCCTTGTCATCATCGGTGAAGAAAATCAAATGTCATCAATATCGCCCGAAATTTTGTCATCATCAGTTTGATTGGAACAATCAGCTCAATATAAACATCATCAACCCACAACCCTTGTCACTTGGTGGCGCCATTTTGTCTTGGATCGAGGAAAATGCTATTGTCAGCAATGTCACAATATGACTGGAGCCAATTGGAGGCGAAGACGCTGCTTCGAAATCTTCACGTTTATTGACTTTATGTAACTGTGACCTTCAGCAATCAACGGAACGACAGCTTGCAACACGTGGTTATCATTTTGGACTGGCCAATTGATGCAAATCACCGTCGACGGATACTACACGGATTTTCGGGACGCAGGAGACGCAGGGGATGGGCAACACAGTGACCACTCCGTTATTATCGGCACCTCCATCAACAAAGGAGACCTCGATTTGTGCGGCTTGAAAGGAAGGAGGACGGCAACCTCATCAGTTTCCTGGTGGCAAAAAACGACTACTAATCGTCATTAGGTTTTGCAAGCATAATATACATTCATTGACGAGCATGGTATGTCACAATGTCTGCTGCGACAGGGATGCCAGAAACCACTAATCACAATTGTCTAGTTGTCATTACTTCTCATCAATTAAGCAAGGGCGGCTTACATGTCCAGACAATTGTTTCTGTTTCATTCGCTCCACGAATGACAGGGCAGGTCATTTCTTTTATCACTGGTGCGGCCACCTTTGACACTGTAATTGTTACATTTTGTAACTCGAAGGATGAGTCATTCAAAGCAAAAAGAGAGAGCACAAGCATGTTTCTCCGTACAATAGGCAATTATTCTGGCTTGCGCAATCGCTTCACAATTGCACCCATAACCAAAGGTATCTATAATACCATATCCTGTCATAAAGACGCCTTACATCGGTAATTAACGCGAGCCAGGTCGTGTATAAAATCTTGTAACGGTCTAAAATTGTGGATGTGGATCACACAAGCTACTCACTACCACAAACTCCTGCCAAGAAAAAAATACGGTATTGTTTAATAATCTTTTGCGTCTTTTTGCACAGCAACAAAGCAACAAGCGCTGATCAAGACAACAAAAGGAGCGAAGGTATTTATAAGCAAAATCCTACAAAAATTACAATTTAAACACACCGACAAAAGGGGAGCGAAACAGGAGTTTGTGTATTTCTGAGGAAAACACACAAGAGCTCTTTTTCCTTCATCGCATGCTGGAGCAATACTCTCTAAAATCTCAACTCTTTCACTGTCACCATTCAAAATAAAAATTGTACTCCTCTCTCCAGGAGAAAACAACGACAAAGCTTCAATGGTCCGCAGAGAAAGGGACACGGAGCGTCATATTATCCTCGTCACCGGCTTATCTTCAGACACGAGCGCAAACGATCTCAAAACACTCTTCCGGAAGCACGGCAAGGTACAGTTGTTGTTGATGCTGGTCATCAATGTACTCGAAGGAGAAAGTATTTTTTTAAAAGAGGGATGTAGCGACCAAGAGAAAGTTGGTTCTCCAACATGGATATTCCTTTTATGATGGGTCCTCAACTCGAGTCACTTTTGCACGTAGATTGGACGTATCAAGATTATGACCAACACCAGGGTTCCGGGCTCTCAGCGATTTGCCCACATCAGCGTCACGTCTCTCGATGATCTGAACGCCCTCGTGGACACCCTCAACGGGG
>JAHZMW010003564.1:0-29561 GCA_027743745.1 Alloscopus bannaensis | reverse complement strand
ATCAGCTTTTATGAGTTTCGCGCCAAAAAAACTCGATGATTTTTTGGGTACTTATAATGATGTGGTGATGATCAGTAAGCGAATGAGTACGGCTAATTTGTATCACTTTTATTTCAACGTCAGTAACAACGTGATTACGCACACAAAGTCTTTTCGACACTCTCGTCGGTCTCTCTCTCTCAGTTGAGTATCGTCGTGTAGTGAATTGTACAACAATGATTAACATTTTTATACGGTTTTTATACGGTTACAGAGTGCTTTTTTATATAATGTGTGTAATTTATGTAGCTACGGGTCTACACGAGCATTACAAGATAGTACAAAGGAATCATCAATTTATCATTCACAGTTTTATGTATCATGTGTACATACATAGAGATATATATATAGCCTACAGAGAAAACCTGAACTAATACCTGACAAAACTCCAATTCACACAATCCTCATATCGAGTACAGCGCATCCTACTATTATTGTAAATTGTTCGCATACAATAAGATTAAAACTGTCGTCGTTTCTTGAGATACGTCGGATTGTGACATTTCTTTTGGGGATTTGTGAATGGATATGATGATTATCGTAATCTCATAATATATAGTCTGTAGCAGCGTTTATTGTTTCCTATTAAAACCATGAATGAAATGCTTAGGTGCAAAAAACTGCCATTTGTACGGGCCTCTCGCGCGCGTCACAACTCACCAAACAAGTGGATTTGCACCAAAAAACGGGAATTCTTTTCTAATACTAATGACTAAAACTAGATTTCTCTGTCTTTCTCCGTACTTCGTTGTTATGGAAAGAGGACACAACAACTGATCAGGTAGTTAGACGCTACACTATTAAAAAAACAAGTCTTACAGTGTCATGTGTAACTAACTACCTGTCACACAAAGAAATTAAGAGTAAAGTCTTATACGAAATGGATTGCTTTACGTAGCAGCCTATTAAATGCATATTAACCTTCATCATGAGCAAATAATAATTCGATATAATATATAGTTGTTTAAACGGCCTGACTTGCTCAAGTGTGATTTTGTTTCACTCGAGTGTCTAATGCACAGCAGTATTTCTAGAGGCTTCGGTACAGTAAAAACACTACGAGGCATGAACAATGTAACATTGTGAACATTTAAAACATTGTAGATGCAATTGACGTGTAACTATAAACTACATAATAGTATGAATCATTTTTGTCACATTTTGAGGGGATATATAGAGAGTGTACGGTACGCTGACGAGATACATACACAACAAGTATTGTAAACGGATATCAAATGCCGTTCTTTTGCTTTGACAGCACAGCTGCGATGTAAAACAACTTTCGATTGTAGTCTGATGATGTGATGAGGATCAATTTGAAAACTTTCAACAACAAATTTCCTGGCCCAGCAGCATATCTAATCATTTAACAGGAGTTGAGCAAGTGCAACGAGCTGATCCTTTAGAACTCGGAAGGATGGTCTTTCGTCTGGATGCAGGGCCCAACATTTCTTCATAATATCATAAACTTCCTTCGGACAACCTTTGGGAGTTTCCAAGACATGTCCCCTTTGTACACGCTCGACGACTTCTGTATTTTTCAGTCTGCCGTATGGCATTTTACCACAACTGAATATCTCCCACATTAGCACACCTGCAGGAAGATACAACATTCACTATTTAATCCATAAAACGGCGGTATGTGAGGCTAACAAACAATTTCTCACCGTATGCCCAGACATCGGATTTACTTGAAAATCTTGTATAGTTCAATACTTCTGGAGGCGCCCATTTGATGGGAAACTTTGTTCCTCCGCTGCTGGTATACTGGTCATCCAATACGTATCTAAATACAATTTAGCAATAAATAAATATATACACTAACTTAAGAACATTAACAGAATTCAATTAATAACCACGTCGTTGAATTCTCACCTTGCCAATCCAAAGTCAGCCACTTTCACAATGTTTTCTGCACCGACAAGACAGTTACGAGCGGCCAAGTCTCTGTGGATGTAGTTATGCCTCTCAAGGTATGCCATACCTTTACATACCTGTTGGCGCAGCAAATGTTTAGACACTTTTAATTCGGTTCAGAATTTAATGAGTATATTCATCAATATCAAAGCAGTCGACGGAATACCTGCAGACACATGTCCAGGAGCACGTCCAGGTTTGTCTGAAGAGTGGTTTCGTGACGTCGCAAATAATTTAGAAGAGCGCCATACTTCATGTATTCAGTAACTATATAAATTGGTCGATGTTTGCTGCATACTCCGTACAGCTGAACCAAATTAGCGTGTTGCAGTTTACTGAAAAGTGAGTTTCAAGTGAGCTGTAGTTACATAAAATTGTGAAATGTGAAGTATAAATAGTAGATTTTCAAAGTGTTCAACTTACGTCATAACTTTCGCTTCCTCAATGAAATCATCCTCAGACATTGTGCCCTCCTTCATCATTTTCACTGCGACATCAATGCACCCTCGCCATTTACCACGACGCACAACGCCAAACTGACCAGAACCTAACTCCTCGTGCAGCATTAATTCCGAGGGATCGATTTCCCATTTATCTGTAATCAATAAAAACTCCATTATATGTATATATTTTAAAAAACTCAACATCAGCAAATCGCTTTAAACATTAGCGTACCTCTAGAAAGCCCAGCTGTAGCAGGAATATATTTTTCGGAAGACGGATTGTGTTTCAGACGGGAAGCTAATCCTCCAGAATTGTGCCGATGATAGTTAATAAGGTCAGGAATTGTTGAACAACAATGTTTCTCGGACAAGAAAAATTCGCCACGTGAATTTTGTTTGATGTGGTAATGTTTAACTTGCGGATGTGGCCTGTAAAACATTTCAGCAAATATTGAGCCCCTTACCTTGAACTAATTCAAAATGTAACTTTTTTGAACATCACAACTAACTTACACTTTCGTATATAGACTTAAGGTATACAGTCCTTTAGTTGATGAATTTCGGACAACGAAGCAGCCTTCCTTGTCCTCGTAGCGGAGAAGAGATTCCGCACGTTGTCGTGACATGTCCTCGACGTACCAACTGCACAAAATTTGTTTAGTATTATTCACTCACGGTATCTTATCTAGTATTCAGATATCAGTACACAGAGCTCCATGAAAATAAAGACATACTCATATTGTTGCAAGCCAAGTAGTTCTTTTTCCTTGACATAGTTACTTGGAATGTAACCAACCTCCCTGCAGAAACAAATCAATAGTGAACAAAAGAGAAAAATATATTTTACTACATTTCCGCTACTGGTCATATAATAAGGCTGACATGATTCAATTGTCTAGTACCCTTGCTTATTCCGGACTTGCCACCAATGCTCTTGCGAGTCATCTACGATCTCGTACTCCTCACCCTGTATAAAATAACAATATACTCATTGATAAAACCACCTCCATTATCACACTAATTAAATCCCAAACGCCTCCCCAACTCTGAGTACAATAATTTTGTTGTATACCTTCTCCAGAGACAAGTCCCCTGGTTCAATCGCAGTGAATGGGTATAACGAGACAACGACATGTCGTCTGTTAGATGATTTTGTTAAACTAGAGCTTTCACTAAAGTCAGCAGAATCTAAGACACAAAGCACGCTCAATTACAACAGTGTTAATATGTGCAGACTCGCAACAAATGGACAATATTAAGCAGTGACTTCATTACTCATTAGTATGATTCTAATGTATAGTGTACTCCTGAAGGATTACAATGTGGATGGAAAAATTTTTCACTGGTCCTGTGCCAATACAGAGTGTTAAAGCTTCTAATCTAGGTGAAACAGACAACAAGACACAATTAATTGTGATCATGATAACAAACTAGACAACTCCTATTAAAACAATTATTTTGGTCTGCCGTTACGTCTGCTTGTACATAGTCCTCCCTGAAATTTGTTTCAAAGCTTACCTTATACGTCTAGGTGAAAGTCGACAAACTAGTACAGCAAAGCTGCCAGCAGCCCGACAATTTGTAGTCAATTGTTGTTGTCATTGAGTTGAATTCAACGACAAGGACCCCTTTGCGGGTAGAACTAACATCTTCTCCAAGCAAACGCGTTGTTGTGACCGTCTCCTTTTAAGGGTTTTCTAAATTAATAAATTATTGCAAATATAGTACAACCTACTTCATCACAACACAAAGAAGCAAAAAGTCAAAAGTATGTGCATTTTACCTTCAATTTTGATGATGACCTTTTAAACATGGGACTCTAAAATTCTGATTCCTCGACTCGTCCAAAAAATTGACTCGTCTGATCAACAAATTTGTTTTCGTTCCCCTCGAAACCGTCACATATTTAGGCTGCCAAAGTTGGCAAAATATTTTCACAAAATCACATTCAACGCGGAGTAACAACTTTTGGTGATTATCACAACGCAAATCACAACCTTGTGCCCCAACTCAAGCAGTTTGCAATAAACCAAGAATCAAGTCAACACAATCACGGTATATCACAACCACTCCGAGACGAAGGTAGTTTGGCTTAGGGCCTGTCACCACACTTGTCGTTTGTGTCATTTGCGTGACACACAATCAGTGAAACTTATCGTTTCGACAAGCTACCTACCAAATCTCAACAATGAACAAGAAATGACAAACAGTCTCAGAACAGTGAAAGAAGAGTCCAATCTCCCTCCTCAGTCGTTATTCGTTGTGTTTTAGCACCCCACAGCCCTCACCAGTGCGTGTCGACACTAGACAATTAGCAATCACCAATACAATAGTCCATAGTTCACAAATTTACTGTCGTCAGTTGAGGACACTCGTTTGTCTGTTGTGTTGTCTTCGTCGTGGTCACAAAAACAGAGTCAACTCGTCGCTGGACTTACATTTCGCTCTCTCAAGTGCTTCTCTTATTAATCATCATTTGACACAATTCTCTCCTAATTAAATCCCATTGACTCAAATGTCTTTGCCCTACATTCTAATGTCACATCTCAACGACATATTTACCCTACAATAATCTCTCTGAACACTCTTTAAACAAAATTAAATATTAGTGTAGTCTCTATCACAACGTCGTGTCGTTGGTCGTCACTGTGTCGACATTAGCGAACAACAAAAACAACAATAATACTTGACTTTCCACTCCTCTCTCATTTCTCCCTTTAAATTCCTCTCTCGCAATATCATCATTCCAATAAAAATCCTTTCATCTCTCTTCTTCAGTCGTCAATTACAAAAAAAAAACTGTCCTCTTCTGTATACACACACACACACAGAGAGAGAGAGAGAGAGGTAGAAAAAAAAGTAGAGAGTGGTACATAGACAATCTTGTACTCTGCTACTCTCCTATTGAGTTCATTTATTGACATCAATTTGAAAGTTGGCGCGTCGTTCGGGTTGACACCACCCATAGCAGGGTAGCCTCACTCTCTATCTCTATGTCTCTCTCTCTGTCAGCAGGAAAAGTTTTGATCCAGCGCAGACTTTAGATGGTCTACAAAAATGTGTTGTTCCACTCTTTTTTTTTCCTCTTTTTCTCCAAGTCAGTGTTGTCATAATATATCTCTTGAGGTCTCGAGATCTCGTTTTTGTGTGAGACCAATAATATCATCATTCGCAACAGACATCAACCAAGTAAGTGATTTACTACTACTCTCTCATGAAGCACAGAAAAAAAATCAGTATGAATTGATTGGAGAATTCTCACATGATGCATCATTCCCGACGATGAGTTGTGAGACGAAAAAAAAATCATAAAAAACTCATGCACTCAGGGAGAGACAGACAAAAGATCAACAGAGACGGAAAAGAGTTGTTTTTTTTTTTCTGCAAGATTATCGGGTTTTGGGCTGCTGTTGAATTCTTTGATTTCCTTCCACTGTATATTTCACATATATGCATTGAGTATGGGGCGGTGGTGGTGAAGGAGCAACTCAGGGAATCTTCAATTTTCTGTCAATTCAATAGAGAGAGAGAGAAAAAAAAGGTTTTTTTTGTTGGTGAGATTACTCATCTCAGAGGCACGGAGAGATGATGTTGGTTTTGTTGTGAAATATGTAAATTGTAATGTGTAGGTTACAGGAGTGAACAAGATCACCGTCTTCACCAGCAGCAGCGTCATCGTCGTTGTCCTCACTTGGAATCATCTCTTAAAGACAAGGTGAGGTCAACTCTGGAGTTCTTGTCAGGGTTATTCTTTCAGTCTTGGTTGGAAATGTAGTTGTTTATGGACTAAAAGTTGTGTAACCTCAGATTGTGTGGTTTTGATGTATTTTGATATATTTTGTGGATTATTTGGTTTAGGGGAGACAGAAAAGTTAGAAAACAAATAGGTTGCCGGACAAGGACATGAGATGATGGTGATCAATGATGGGGACGAGTGTGCACGAGGAATTCCTGTTAATTGATTTCGAACAAGACGTGTAAAGGCTGATCATCAGTTAGGAGAGAAGTGCCGGAGGGAGGGGCTTGCCTTATTTATTTTTGTAGATCAGCAACACAACGAAGAGGTGATGATTTGTACTTTGTATAATTTGTTTTTGTGAGGACGTTTCGTTGTTGAAGTTTATTGTCAGCTGTGGCGCTAGAGAATAGTATGGAATATTATTGTTGAAAAGGTGGAAGAAAGTAGGAAGAAGTGTTTTGTGAAAGTTTCGGTGGTAGACGTCGATTGTCAACGGGTGACGTGACTATGTGAATAGAATACGTTGGAAGGGGAATACTAATTTGTTGTGTTATTTGTGGATTATTTTGACAGGTGACAATGGGTGGGAAAGCAACAGAGCAGCACGTGAGACTGGCTGACTACTTTGTCGTCATCGGCTTTCGGGCCGATCCTCAAAAGGCAGGCCTCGGCCGTGGGGAAATCCTACAGAGGTTTCCACTTCGGGACTGGGAGGATGTGCCCTTCATCTCAGAAATCGAACTGTTTTGTCAGCCGCAAGGATGGCGACTCGCCTTTGACTGTGAGGAGCCCAGGTACTTCGTGTCAGTGCTCACCGACATGAATGGGAATAGACACTACTGCGCCTGTCTCAGTTTTCATGAGGCGATTGCCCTCACGCCTTCAAAACCCGTGGACGAGCAAGAGGAGAGTTTTGAGGACGCGACAGACTCTTACTCGCCGATCCGCCAGTCACCTTCGAGTGCCGGTTCCAGCCCTTCGACACATCACATGGTGATGTACGCCCCAAAGTGTTTGGTGATTATGTCACGCCTCTATCAGATTGAAACTTTTCGTCAGTGCCTCGGCACGATCTACACGGCGTACTCTGAAAGTCTCGAAGTGAGTCTCGAGAGCCTCGTCGGCAACCTGTTGGGCCACGTTCACATCCCTCTGTGTGGAGGTCAGCAAGTTCGCTTCAGTTTGGGTGGGGGTGACAGGCAAGCCTTGCAAATGCCGCTGGTGTCCTCAATCCCTGTGTCAAACTCAACGGTGACCCAGTTGTTCCAGCAGTTGGGCGTCAACAACGTTTTGATATTATTTTGCGCTGTGATGACCGAGCAGAAGATTCTGTTTCACTCGTCCTGCCTCAGTCGACTGACGGACGCGTGTCACGCCCTCACGTGCCTTATGTTCCCGTTTCGCTACTCCCACGTCTACGTCCCAATTCTCCCATCGTCCATCACGGAGGTGGTCTGCTCCCCCACTCCGTTCATCATTGGGGTGCACTCTTCCGCGAGACATGAGTGCACCGACCTCATGGACGTCATTGTTGCCGACTTGGACGGCGGTTCTATCACTGTTCCCGATGGGATCAGTATACCGACGCTGCCTCCGTTGTTGTGGACTCAGATGTTAGACCACTTGTCAATGGTTTTGCATCCTGAGCTTGCCTCCGCCGACTTTGCCTTTCCCCCTCTTGTCATCAAGTGTTCGACGCCAGGTCAGATGGACAAAGAGATTCGGGCTGTGTTCCTGCGAATGTTCGCTCAACTCTTCCAGGGCTACCGCTGCTGCCTCATTATCATTAGGATTCACCCGAAACCCTTCATCACGTTCCACAAAGCCAAGTTTCTCGGGAAGCGTGGCATGTGCGACTCTGAGTTTGTGATCCGACTTCTTGACTGCATGTTTTTCAACCAGTTCATCTCAGAGAGGGGCCATCCATGGAGGCCTTGTGACCTTTGGGATGACCTGTACAGTCAACTGGATGAGCAGATGAAGCGAGAAGCGGACGACCCCAAGATCATTCTCCCTCACATTCAAGAGCTCGCCGCACTTCTTCTTCAGAACGAGAACCCTAGTCCTACTCCATACGTTCCGAAAATCATCAAACCACCGGACGGGGCTCATATGCGAATCCATACCCCAGCCTTTCCTCAACTCGATGCCGTGACCGTCACTCAAGTCATCAATGAAGGAGTCTCGAAACATGCGAGCTCCTCCCAAAGCAGTGTCCGCTACCCTCCTGGAGTGTCCAAGGCCATTCACCCCCGCCACGTTCCGGTAGGTCCGAAAGCTGTTGAACTGATGGATAGCCGGCAGCTTCAACTCGTGGACAACTCGGCCCGCCGTCTCGAAGTTTTGCGGAATTGCATTGGTTGCATTTTTGAGAACAAGATTTCGGACGCAAGAAAGACGTTCCATGCCGTGACGAGAGCCCTCAAGAGCCACACCGCGAAACTCGTGCTATGCCAAGAGCTGAGCAACTATATAATTGGAGTCAAGGCCGTGCTCAATGCTCAGCAGTTCGACATGGTCGTAAAGCTGATGCACTGTGCACTGCAAGACGTCAGCGCAATGGATGAGCACGGGGTGGCCTCGGCGCTCCTCCCACTGGCGTGTGAGTTTTACCGGAAGTTGTGCCTCAATGTGAAACAGTTTGCCTACACCATGATTCAAGAGCACCCTGTCTGGAAAAATCAACAGTTTTGGGAGTCTGTATTCTACACCGAGGTGGAGAAGGAAATTCGAAAGCTGTACCAAGTGGAAGTTCATCAGCCCTACATTGCACCTCCGGATCCTCCGAGACTCAGTTATGTCACATCATCATCGTCAGCGCGGACGGCGAGTAGTCTTCATAATCTCAACAACAATGCAAACAATTTTACGAGTGGAACCTCTCCACCGAGTCACTTCAACAACAACGTCGTCCCAGTCAAGTTGAAACACGGGGTCATTCAACGGAATTCCTTGAACAATATGAATAATCCAAACAATTACTCATCATACATGAACGAGTCGAGCATCCCTCCCCCGAGTGGAGACAATATATACTTGCCACCTACGAGACCTCCACCACCGGTTCCTCGAACCAACTCAGTCATAGAGCGGCGAGGGGACAGCATGCCGCCAGAGCTTGGTCCTCCACCCCCCATCCCAAACTCGGAACCGAACACTCCTCCACCACCCTCAACCCAGTCAACGACAATGGAATACTCAGCTTTGGAAATTGCCGCAGAGCAGTTTCGAATGGCGACGTCCGGGATGAGTCCGGAGAAGATCAAGTCAAACGTCACGATTGAGGAGTCGACAATAGTTGCTCAAGCTGTTCACTTCATCAGCCGGATGACTTATATGCTAGTCCCACTGGACACTCCGACCCGACGTCACCAGGAGAGGACTCATGGTCACCATGGCCTTGAGGACGTGGGCGCAAGGAAATGGGGGCACGCTGCCGGCCAGCACCAAATACTTGGGAAGCGGCACTCCTAACAAGCTCAGTCCTCCTTCGAGAGGAGGGCCAGACAACCCCGGGGATGGGGATGATTTGTCTTTGTCCGATGACGGGGACTTTCCTCCACCCTCCCTCAGCTCTGCTCATCATCACCATCATGTCGTGTCGAATGCGACAAAGAGCATGGAACGAATGTTGGAGAGAACGTACTACAAAGACTGGAAGCGAATTGGACTCGGGATCCTTCTCCCCAAGTCGACGAGTTCCTCCTCGATCCTCCACAAGGCGGAGTCGTTCCGCATCTCGTTCTCAAATTCAACTTACGGCATTTGCCGCTCGTATCCGGCCCTCGTTGTCGTTCCGAATCTCATCTCGGATGAGAGTATCAAAAAGGTGGCGAGGTGTTACCGCGGGGGCAGGTTCCCAGTCATCACATGGCGACATCCCAGAACAAGAGCTCTTCTCATCCGAGGTGCAGCGTTCAACTCAAAGGGACTCATGGCCTTTTTCAAAGGACATCCTCACGCAACAGGGGCCGGGGTGACGGATGCCACCGCGCATGTAGAGCACGAAAACTTTTTGAGGGCGCTCGTCAACGCGACTCCCCTGGGAGTTGTGAAACCAGGAGGAGCGGCATGGAATTTCAGTGAGAGCACGCTGAGTCTCGACTCGTTGTACACGACCAACACTGGTCAGTCGGATCATCATCACGCGATGAAGATCACGCCGGAAGCGGGTCGCAAGAACAATCCCTTTGTGAAGGCGATGAACACGCTGAGGTATGGCGGGTAAGTGGGCACATTGAAGCAAGTCTCAGGTTGTTACTAAACTATCCTCCAACTTGTCCACCCTTTTTAATAAGCACGCACCACTTTTTTATACTTTACCACACACTCAAAAATTTTGCAATAATTTTTCAACATCTACCTACTTTGCATTGTGCATGGCTCGCTGTTGCCTCATTAAATATTAACCACTGGAACACATTTTTAATTTCTTTTTTCACTGAAATCTTGATGAGTGGCATTTGCCATTTGCACTACTTACTATTTTTCTATACGCTATCATTGCGCTTAATAATACCATTTTACGAGAAGAAGGAGCATTGTCAATGCGAAAACACTAATTCCAAGCCAAGCAGCAGTCAATGATGATCGTGCATAATGCGGAGAAATGATGACAGGAGGTGGTCAATAACTTGCTAATGAGCCCACTGCTTAACATGTTATTTTTTATTACTAAATTTCATCTTGCAGCTAATAATTAATATTATTGCATGATTTGCAAATATTCTGTTGCTGCACATACCGTTTTGAATGGCATTCGGCGGTGTAGTATACTAGCTAAATTTGGAATGATTTTGGTATAGGACCAGTGGTGGCAAAGGGATCAAGTACGCGAACTGGCCTAGCCGTCCTCGGAAGCCCGTGCAGGCGACGAACCATGCCATGCCAATCTACACGAACCCGTCGCAAATCGCCGCCACAGAGAAAGAGTCCCATCATCATGGCTACGAGGGACTCACGAGGATTCACAAGGCCGCATTATACATATTCGGAGAAAAGTCACAAATCAAGGGGATCAAGCCTGAAGGTCATTCGAAAATCGAGTACGTTCCCGTCGATTTTCCTGACGTTCGCCATACACGCGCCGCCTTCAAGAAGCTGATGAGAGCTTGCCTCCCATCTAGTTCTGGCTCTGATCCTGAAACGTCGTTTTGGAAAGCCGTGGAGGGGACAGACTGGCTCAACCAGTTGTCCTCAATTATGCAACTCACAGCTGCAACAGTGGATCTCATCGATGAGGGAGCTTCGGTGATGTTTTGCTTAGAAGATGGATCCGACATCACAACTCAAATCACGTCTCTCGCCCAAATCTGTTTAGATCCTCACTACCGGACAATCGAAGGCTTTCAGGCGCTGGTCGAAAAGGAGTGGCTTGGCTTTGGCCACCGATTTGCTCACCGCAACAACATGACAGGGAGTGAAGGCCCTTCCTCCAACCAGGGCTTTGCTCCCATCTTCTTTCAGTTTCTTGATATTGTACACCAACTACTCATTCAATTCCCACTTTCCTTCGAGTTCAACGACTTTTACCTCAAGTTTCTTGCCTACCATTCGGTTTCCGCCCGTTTTCGAACCTTTCTCGCGGACAACGAGCTGGAGCGAGTGGAGTACGGCTTTATGGCAGTCGACGACAAGAGGAGCTCCTTGCCACGGCACTACAAAGGGGTGGACGTGTGTTCTGATGACGAGAGTCACTACTTGTGCTTGTCGCCGGCAACCGGTGGAAGATCCATTCCGAGTGTGAATTCGCAACAGCAGTACTGCGGACTCAGTGTCTGGGAATACGTTGAGCGTCATCATGCTCGCGCCCCAGTTTTCTACAATTTCAAGTATGACAGGAACGGGGTCGTCCAGGTGCTGAGACCCGTGCGCCAAGTCTCCGCCCTAGAAATATGGGACTTTTATACCAAAGAGAATCTTGCCAATGGACCTTCCTATGATCTGGAAACAACTTCTGGAGACATGAGCGGAGCTGATGAGGAACAAGTGGCGGAAACTCAAAAGGACAATCGTCAGTGTGTCATGGCAGGATACGATATTGTCGATAATCACATTCCCAGTGCTTTCACACACTTCCTCACTAGATTCCATCAGCTCGAGGTGGACAAGGGACTGCTGCCGCAGAAGTGGAAGCAGGTTTGGGAGAAGCTCGAGTCTCCGCCTGCTGACGACGAGTGTTCATTGACGAGGGAGCCATCCTTCAGTCTGCAGCACATCCGCTCCTTGAGTCGGTCTCTCCATCGGAAGTCAACCCTCGACATTCTCGTTCGTGGGAAGATGGTGCGCTCGGCAGACATGTCCAGTGTGTATAATCATTCCCATAGATTTGATAAGCATACGTTTACTACCTGGACCAACTGTGATACGTGTTCCTTGATGCTCCTCGGAAAGGTATTACGTAATACATCATTTTGTTTTTATATTTTTTACGATTGAGGAAAGGGCGTATGACTAATATCTTGACATCATTTCTGTTAACGTAGACGGGACTCAAGTGTTCCGAGTGCAATGCAAAATGCCATGAGAAGTGCGCCGACAACTTGCCAAAATGCGGAGCCAAATACTCGAAACCTGGGGGTGACCACTTGTCCTCCTCCAATTCTCCTCATCAGAACAATGCAATGGACAATGCCTCAGTGTCCTCCAGTAATGACGACTAAAAACGTGTAGTAGTAGGAGCACATTATAAATGATTTGGATGAAGTCGTTATCTGAAATATTTTTCTCTTTCCAGACACCCCATCTCTACAAGCAACTCATCAAAACTATTATGAGCAATTTCAAGCGACCATCGCGGAAACACGAACTCACGAAGGATATCTATACAAGCGTGGTGCGCTGCTGAAAGGGTGGAAGCAACGGTGGTTTGTTTTAGATTCAATCAAACACCAACTTCGATATTATGATGCGATGGAAGATTCCCATTCAAAAGGGTTTATTGGTACGTTTCAATTTTTGACGGGTATGTATTCACCACTTTTTAGTGTTACATAGTGCTAATTTTAATGCGTCGAATTTTACTTTAATAGAACTTTCCGAGGTTGTTAGTGTTACCCAAGCAGTTCCAACGCAAGGTGCTCCGAAGAAGGTTGATGAAAAAGCATTTTTTGATGTAAGTTTCAACAAGATTCTTAGCTATTCGAAGTGCAAAACTCACTTTAACCGCTAATGAAAAATGCGTGACGACCTTTCCACAGATCCGCACCACACGGAGAGCCTACAACTTTTGCGCGAGCGATGCTGCGGCAGCCCAGGAATGGATCGAGAAAATACAAGCTTGCCTTCTTGCATGAACACTGGTATTCCTTGCACTTCTCCCAACTCACAGAGCTCGCGACGCGAGAGCTACTTTGCATTTTGCATGTTTATTGTACCTTTTCCGTCATAATATTATTATATTCTTGTCGCAAATAATTAGTTACTCACTTCAGTTTCCTCTCTCCCACTGTGGATACTCGTAATTTTAACTTATCCGAATGTAGAGTACACATTATTTTTAGTGGAAGTTAGGATAGCACTTTTCAATGCATGTGGTTGATGCAACAGGAATGATGCCTTGATTTTTTTTATTTGCACTTGTCAGAAACGTGTCGTTTTAGCTAAAACCCATTTTGCAAACAATTACCAAAACTAGGAAACGATTTCATGAGGATGATAAGTGGGTATATTGTGAACCCAGTTTTTTATTAGAAACCTATTTTTAACTGTCATTATTCCCGCAATTTATATACATGTATAGGCTAAGATACACGAATTTCGGGACTCATTACGATTTTATACAAAAGTGAACTACTCCAGTAAATCCCGATGAGTCAGATTTTTACATTCAACTGTACACATTTTTGAGATGCTAGCTTTTACAAAATGATTGATCCACATACAAATAGATGCGCGTCGTACGCTGCCTGGAAAGAGTCGAGGTGTAAAAAAATTCTCTTCTCAATGATAATTATTATGTAACAAGCACACATTTTTAATAGCCTTGTAGTAATGTATTGCAAACGACGTCGACGACGACAACGCGGTGAGCAGAATTCGCAGTGAGACAACCCACGTCAAACTTTGATGATGTCATTGAAAGAGTAAATTGTATAATCAAAAATACGTTATTAAATTGATTTCGATTATTAGTGCCTCAACAATAAATTGTCATGTGCTATATTTTTGCTTCAAACTCTCACAACAGCTATATATTGTTTCTCAATTAGGTAGAGTTGTGTAGTACACATTGCCTTGACAATATAATGACAGCTTTGATGGCCAATTTATTCTGATCGCAAAGATAGAAACTAAATAATATATCGAATTTTGATGCGAAGACGTGATACGTAATTGTTGTCCAGGATATTTTTGTCCATCACAATAATCATCAAGTATTCATCATTTCTGGCGAAGTTCACAAACCAGTTTGAGATTCCCCTTTTATCAGTCTCGAGTCAATTTTCTCCGACGCGAAATTATCCCTTTTCGTTGCTGATAAAGCATCATAATATCTCCTTGTCTATACATTTAATATGTCAACTAGTAATTGACGGTCTCGACGAAAGAAAATAGCGCTATGTCAATATTTGCCCGGTTTTATGTACTTGGGACTTGTTTCAGTCGTTTTTTCTCTCCCGTTGTGCCATGATTATGGTGGCGGTCGATAGTTATGCTTCTCATGCGACATACATAGGTTTGGCAACAGTTATTACTTTACTCCCACTTGAGCACTATTCGAAAGAAAACTTTGAGGATGTAGTAAAGTCAAATAGAATTCGATTCGCTGTTCTGTCGCTAAAACTACGTAACGTGCATGCATTTCTTTTATTCTTCGCACACGATTTCGTTATACAAATACACTGCATACACCATATAAGTATTTACTGGGAAAGGAATATCTTCATAAACTCATGATAACATGTCATGATTTTAGCTCACACACGACCCACTAGGAAGGTCAATATTTTCTAAACTAATTTCATCCAAATTCAGCCGTTATCATCGTCCCAGTTGTTGAGTACTGAATACGAAATAATAGGATTTTCAGCTGAGCAAACTATTCTCGGAATCCAATATCCCAAGAGAAAACGTATGGGGGATACACGCAGAGCATGTAAAATGGCAATGATTGACAGTGACACTCCTCACGTAAAAACATATCTTCATCCCACTCGCTCTAGTACGGAGGACTAGAGTTTTTTATAGAAGGACATGAACAGTGTGGGAACCATCAACAAGTACACACATATTGGACGGAAGCTCACAGAAGCAAAAAAAGGATGGTGATCATCATGATCATGGTTTGGTTGAGTGAGGATATATTCTCAGAACAGGAGTCGTTAGTCGTTAGTACGATGTAGCTCCTCCACTCCATCACCTTCTCCACGAGTTGAACTGCGAGAGAAATACCACATTCTCATCATCTTTTGCTGTTTCCAGGTGAAAATAGAGAAAGCATACACAGTCTCAACTCCTTGTCTCCCTTTCACCAGGAGGCAGCAAAAAAAACGTCTTGTTTTTCTTCCACTTTTTGTCTCCGCTTCGTCTCTCTGCTTTTTCTTGACTCTTTCCTTTTTGTTGCTACTGATCTCCGATCCTCTTTTCAGTCCTCATCCTGTCGTGCCTCTGATTTTCTAGCATCTGTCTTGTTGTAGAAATATATTACGGTCGATCAAAAAGACGGGAGCTTCTACTGTAAAATATTAGTACGTGTGAACACGACCATCTTGAAATAACGCCTTCTGTAGACCACAATGTTCAGTTTGTTGCCACGATAAGTCTACACGTGGTGTGGGGTTGAAATTCGTTAGCAAGTTTGAATTTTCGCGCCGTTTTTTAAAAACAACAGCTGTGCTGTCAAGTTGACTGACGATGACGAGTCCTGGTGCTTGTTGTCTTCCTTGTTGACGAAGAAGTTGTCCTCCAAAATTCAGAGTCGTTAACAACAAAATGGTTTGAACAAGTTTGATTCTGAGTAGCTATGAAATTTCTTTAATTTGTGAAGTCTGTGTGTGTACAAGATTTGAAGGAATATTTTGTACAGGTTTTTGTATCATCTGGGTCATCAGGTTGACGCAAAAGGTGAGTGAGAGCTTAACAAGCGTTTAGTCTTTGCTATTTAAATCTGACAAAGCATTTATCGTTAGTTTGCTTCTCTCGTTTATGACGGAATGTTCAAAATGTGACCAGGAATTTATCACTGATGATGAGTGGGAACGATAGGAAGCCGCCGGCCAGTCCAAGGTCAAGGACATGTGAGTCGAAGGACAGGGAGGAGGAGTGTTTATCTTCCAAAATGACAAAGTTGGAGATTAGCAGCAGCGCATCCGACAAACAAGGCGGAGGCAAGAGTGAAACACAAACGTCCGGCGACAAATCTGATTTATTTTTTGTACCCGTTGAGAAGATTACCACGGCCGGTATTAAATTATCTGTATTGGATGACCAAAATTATCATGTTTTGTAACTAGGTCATAGACATAAGAATAATTACATGATACTTGTATTTCAGATCTGACGACGACGAAGCAGAGAAAGGTTGAAGTGAATGGTGAAAGCATAGCACTGATATCGCACGCAGACAAACTGTATGCCATCCAAGAAAAATGTCCACACTATGGTAATACGAGATTTGAATTTTATTGGCGTAACTGTAACTCAATGGTGCAATTGTGTAAGGTTTTGGTTGAATTCATAGGAGGACCACTTCATCAAGGAGAGATCGAAGACCTCCCAACAGAAGGCCCGTGTATACGATGCCCGTGGCACTCCTGGAAGTTCAGTTTAGACACTGGAAAGTGTATTTCACCACAGCGAGACGACAAAGTGATCAAAATTTATCCCGTCAAGGTGTCAAAGGCCACGAAGGAGATTAAGATTGGTTTTGAAAGTATAGCTGACACAATTGCCAAGGCTATTACTCCGTGACGCGGTTCGAACAGGTCAACATGAAGATCCAAGTTTACCAAACCTTATTTGAATGAGTTACTCAGATATTTCTTACCTGGAATCGTTGCTAGTCAATTTACAAATTTAATTTCATCACGCCGTCAACTTTTGTGAGTACCTCCTCTAATTAAGGTGCACGGGTTAAAGTCAATAATTGTTCTGTACTATATGCTATAGAGAAAAGGTACAATGTTTGCAGTATTTGTTTTTCTAATAAGAGGTATATTTGTAGTATTGTATGACAGATGAGGTAACCTTCAATTGTAAGGGTCTGCTGCTGCTCATACATCATGATTCCACATGCGATACATACTGTAGAAATCATTCCAGTGCCAACACAATCACATAAAAAATAGTACACGTACCGGAATGGGAAAAAGGAAACTCTCACACACAAGACTCGCTCCACTTGCAACACAACCACAACAGAGTAGTTTTATTAAAGTATTTAAAACAAAACTGTACATTTTAGTATGTAACGCGTAACATTCATATTGTAATTATAGGTAATTTACTACTCTGCTGGACTGCAATTACTAAGGTATTAAGTTTGTGATCAACGATTCATAGGGTGTACAATTGTAATCGCAAGCAAGTAACAATGACAAACACATTGAAACTTTCAGAGTAACCGAACCGAGATAAAGTTATTACATATAAACTGGTATTATAATATATTAGCGCGTACAGGAGAGTAGCTAATTACAAACACACATGTACATAATACTTGTACCGCCTTGTACTTGTTCACCAGAGAGCGCGCTAAAAAGCCACTAAATACCAACCCGGGTACTAGAACTAGATGAACCAAAAAAGATGAGTCATTTACTGTGCACTGAAACAATTTAAGGGTACTTTGTAAATTGTAAACCGTATTAAGTCAGACACACACACACGCGTATTTTGGAAAGTTCCCACAGGAATAGTGCATGCTGGTCATATGCACGTCAATTATTATGTTGAAGGTAATAATGATATTTAGAGTAAAACTAAAGTACAGTACCACTGATAATATGATACCAAAAATGCTGCTACTGAAGTGAGTCTCAGGTTCGCAGCGTTCCTGCTGTGCAATATTAGACTTTAGATGTTCCAGAATATACATTATAATGAGTTTCGCCGAGAGCATTTATATACGTTTTTGAATGTTCTGTTTTAATAAAGATAACTTTAGACTTTACAACAACAGATGCACAAACCATGTTCGAGCAGTGATTTGCCTTTCCATTTTACCTGGAGTAGGCGTCTCCCTTGCTCCACTTTGCATTGCAACCAAGAGTTGTAATCAGCATAAAAAAACGGGTAGTCCATATTTATTGCAGTTTTACATGAGTTGTTTGTAATTTAATTCCTGTTCCAATTTTCCTGCATCACTAAAATTCAGAGTAGTGTTCTACAAACCATAAACAAATATTCTATACAACATGCGGACGATAACTTTTATTTAATCGTATCCATGGACGACTTAGGATATTTGGTTCAAACTGGTGAACTACTAAGATCAACTGAAACAATCGGTAGTGATAAATTTGTTTATGACTTACACCATTAATTTTAGTTTTCACAACCAGATAGTTTTCATCAACTGCTGATGACTACACACTACAGTATCTCTACAAACAAATCTGGTGCATGCGCATGGTTCAACCGCATTTTACTCAATTTAGTTTAACATTTAATTTCTTATTTATTTCATAGTTGAAATTTACTCCTATAATATAGATACATATTATGCGTTTCGACTCCTCCTTAAATTTGCACAAGAATTTAAATTTTTCCGGCATTTATTTAAATGACAAAGAAATATAATACGACAATGACGCGCTGATGATATATTTTTGGCACATTAAACCCGCTCGTTCTGCTGTTTTACATGTATCGTTTGATGCACATATTTAATAATATTTTGTGCAGAATATCAAAGCGAACAATCTGCATGAATCCACAGAAGCTTTTGGAAGAACTCATGCGGGAGTAATCTGCTTAAATCGACGCGTGTGCTTCAATCCGTTTGCAAATTATTTATGCTATCCTCAGGTCCACTGCATCACATCACCATCATCAACACACATCATTACAACAATGTATAAAATCCTTGTAACCCTTCATTTCCTTTAAAGTATATATACAATATGTGCACAAAGAATATTATGTGATTTTATGATAGCACTATTGTACAGCAGACGTCTAGTCTCTATGTTTGTGTTCCGTAAAATGCAGACGAATAACTGAATCCTTAATATAACGGCGCATGTACTTCACATTTGGTGAATTATTTTTTGTGCAAGGGAATGTTGGGAACTTGTATGCACACATATTTATGTACGTAATGTAATATACATATATATAAGTATGCAAACATTTACTAAACTACAAGTTTTGATTCATGGACCACACACCAGGCAGGCGTTTAAGTGAGGTTTTACCTGTAGCTTTACACTTACGAATTTATATTCTAAGTTACTAATTAATTTATCTTTCTTTAAACCAAATCTGTTGGCGAAATTTAGTGAGTAGATTGGAAAATGTGTGAAATTCAAAGCGCAAGACTGACTTTGCTTTCTACCACGTTCAACGTCGATCATCTAGCTATCTTATAATTAGACATGATTTACAAGCCCCATTTAAGTCCTACCTTTGACAGTTTACTTGGATTACATTATTAGAGGGAAGATGAAAACCCTGAATGTCGACTAAATGTACACTTTACCAATATACATTTGTGTTGGCACACCTAGATGCTTCCAAATTGTACAGATATCACTATTTTTGCAATTTTTTACAGGATGCCTCATTCAGTCAGTTGTTCGGCGCTTGAGTTTTCATTCCGAACGCTGACTCTCATTTGACAAATGAATAATCGAAAGCATTCAACAAAGCAAGGCTGATTGACGTTTGGCAGTAGACAATTCCGAGAGATCGCTAACACGCAACGCAAAACATACTAGGTGCTAGAGATCGGGGGTGGTGTAAGCGACATGAATACCAACTCTGAAACTGTACACAACCAAGTGAACATCATGTCACTAAAAAGACAAACATAATATAATACTGGCTATATCAAACTTTCACCAAGGTTACATGCATGGAATGCTCGTAGGGCAAGAACGAATGGAAAAACTCACTCAAATCAGATAGTAGTAATATTGGTCATGCTCACAAAGCTCAATGAATGAGTAACACAAAAGTTAATAACTAATGGTCCAGGGCATTAAGTGAGTGTGCAACTTTATAAAACTAACCACATTTATTTTAGATAAAAAGAACACACAAAGTACGAAATGTACTCCTTGAGTAAAAAAAAATGTACTTCATTTCACAAGCCAGGTTTAGCAACTAATACATCGTGTATTTCCTGAGTATATTTACACATTAATATTCCAATTTGTCTAGACCGAATTTTTCCCATATATATTTCGGTACATCCAAAAGTCGTGAACAGGCAAAATTTGCATTGCGATAATTTTTTTTAAAACTTAAACCCGTAGAACTTAAAAATTCATCAAAGTTTGTAAAAAAAAATCATACGTTAGTAAAAATGAAAACGTTTATTTAAAAAAATTTCGGGCACCATACAGCCAGTCGTCGAAATTAATTCACATTAATCGGAATTTGTTGTGGAACTTACAGACGCTTAGCATAGTTTTGACAATACTGACATTGAATTTCGAAATAGTTCAATTATTTTATACAAAATAATATCTTCTTGTCATAAACAAAAGAAGATACCTTTTGTATCACAAGGAGGACACATGCTTTCCCTATATGAAGATTGTCATTAATACTTTGAAAAGTACTTGAACAAATTACGCCAAACTTTTCTTCCAATGGAAGTAACGGGAAGCATATTATTATATTATGTGCTTTCTACCTGTCAAAAAATGTTATTTTGATTCCGTACTGCTGAAATGTACTATAGATTCACGTAACACCACTCATTTAACGTTTTTAATTGTGTTCCTGCTAAGTCCTGTTACTAAAAATTCTCTAGAAGCCCTTGTAATAATATTTTTTTAGGTAATACAATCCACGTTTTCGGGGTAATGTGAGATTTTAGCAGTGTAACCACGATCAAAGGTAAAAACCATTACACACTGGCAATACATACTTCATGCAGTACGACATGATTATTACAAAAATTATGCTGGGTAACATCACATTTCCCAAAAATTGCTACAACTACTTGCTACATGCTAACTACACCTTGTGTATTGATTAAAAAACGCACACAAAATATTATGCCATGTGAATGGATTCAATACTTTTTGCTATATTGTATTGTATTTTCACTGCTGAGAATTTCCATCATCATTACCCCGTCATCACCAGGTTCATCCATCCTTCTTGAGGCTCTCCCCGAGATCCTTGTGGGAGGGAGACCTGCGAAGGCCTGACGTCGCCGTGCCAATCCTTCTTAAGTATATACTGCAAATCATCACTGTTCCCAGGCGCACTCCAGTCACTATCAAAAGCTGGTGTCAATATCAATAAGGTCAATTAAGCTCATTATTTCCGATTGAGGAGAAACTTGAGTATTCCAAAACAAACCAGAAAAAATAGACGCAATGCAAAAGGTCTCAAGAGACGTTTTTTGTAGAGAACAAAACCAGTGGTGTGTAAACGTGAAACGGCTATTTCTACATATTACCGTAGTGTCATAAAAATTGGAGATTTCCGTCAACGCCGCAGAGACCAGGTCAATTGCACAAAGCAATGAAAAATGGATGAGAGCCGCAAGTTGAATCGTTCTTGCCACACCTTTGTCACGAATGAACATGAATCTCCAGAGAACAAATGAGAGTGCTGGTTTTTTTTTCAAGGCAGCGGCAGGGTGTCATAGACAAAGGAAAAAAATATGAATAATTTGACATTACATACTAATATATAATAGATTGCCACAGGAGAAAGTTGTGAGGCCAGAAAAAATAATAATTCAAATTGTCACGTCGCCCCAAGCATTTCACTTTGATAACTGGAAATGCAAGAGGAGACAGAGAAAGTTGGCAGGTTTCTCCCACTCGCTTTCTCTCTTCTCCATTTTTATACGACAAGGAAACTGCATTATCATCACGTACGTATGTAGGCATAGATTTATGCAAATTTTATCACCATTCCAGTTTGCCATCTGTTTTCCTTCCGGGAAACAGATTGACTGGCGTTTTCATGACAGCCTCTTCTCCTCTCTCTCTCTCACTTAATCAAATTAAAAAGACATATTGGCAGTGACGATGATATTGCAGTGAAAGCAGAACTCCTATAGCAGTAAAAACAAGGCATATACCTATTATCGTTTTCCCACATTGCAATTTACAACAAAACAACAACAATCCGCTGAGAACAGTTATGATATATATGGTTTTGTATACACATAAATTGTTACCAAGTAAAGAGACGGCGTAGTACTTCGAAGCCATCATCAAACCATCATCATTTCCCCGTTGTGGGTGAATACCAAGTAATTTGAGTTGACAAGCTTGTCTTGGGAAGAAGAGGATCAATAATGCTTGCACAAGGAGCAATAGCGAGAGAAAGGCTTGCCAGTTCCATACTCCCCTGGGAAATTTCACGTACAAGTGCTCATTGTGACCAAGTACTTGAGAGATCTGCGCACAGAGAAAAAGAGAGGAAAAAAAGAACAAACGTACACATTCAAAAGTGTACTTTAGGGAACGACAGCAAAGAGAGAGGTAAACAGGGATTAAATGTTCCTCAAACAAGCACTTCACTTCAACCGATCGTAACCTCACTTACTATTACCCTTGTGCTCTCATTGTCACAAAAATGATGAGAGGAACCTGAGATTTGTGTGTAAATCTGCGGAATACCTGCTCCTCCTATATATACGCAGCTTGGACTTGTACATAACCGTTCTCGTAATCAAAAACGCGTGATCATTCATAATATCCCCTCCTTCTTTATTTCGGCCGATTGATACGCAAATACATACACCATGTATAAGTATATATAGCTAGTAAACCTCAAGATTTAAACAGGGTTTAAACGAATTCATGAATAAAAATTTTCTCTCAAGTGGACGACAATGCCCGACGACAAGTCGCCCACCGGGAAACGGAGCAGAGTAATCTGTGTGGAAAGAGGAGGATCACACATGCACGGCATCCTTGATAAAAGTTGTGCGCCCTGGAAGAGACGGTATTAGATTCACACGCGAAGGATTTTTTTCTCGGAATTAAATGGTATTTATGAGCATATACATGCATAACATATGGTTGAGTATTCATTATGTGAAAATGGCTGTGATTTAAAGAAGTATAAACAGTCGACATTCGACATAATGTCGTGAAATTCTTAGAAACGGCGATGCTTGATGCTACTAGTTTATACCAACACATGTTGGCGCTTGTAATGAATTCCGTCAGAGAGTGGTAAGCCTAGAAAAGTTCACCAAGAATAACTTTCTAAAAAAAGGAGTTGCAGGTGTAGCCCCAGAATTCGTAAAAAGCGCAACTGGTAACCATTCCCCAACTTTTCGCATATTTAAAACTTTTCTCTTTCTAGGGAAAAACGGAATTATTTGAAATATGACTGGCATCTCTGCAAAAAGACGACTGGATACTGTGGTTCTCATAATCACCATGATCATCCACTTATCAGTCTACACAGCGCAGCAATGCATTTTGCACTTTCAAGTTTTAGTTCGGCCAAAGTATTTAACGTGTGAATGAGCTCAAATTGTGTAGGAATTCCATTGGAAACATTATGCCTCTAGCAGAGAAAGTATAGTAATCTCCGCACAAAACATCTTTTCATATCCTCTTTGTTCCGCTTTGCTACCATGAATATTAAATAGGGGAAAGCCGGAAATATATGAAATTCGCTGTTTAACCATTTTAGACCATCGTCGTCGTACACAAACCGCACAATTTACATCCCGCTACTTCACAAACAGGGAGTCTAATAGAAATGTGTCGTCTGTTTTTTGAAAATCCCTGCGTGCCGATTAGAATTCGCGAAGCGCGATTCACACATTTTTTTGCAAAGTGAGCATTTAGCCATCCGTAGTTTTGTTTGCTCATTTACACGCCCTTTGTGGAAAGAGGCTGTTAACGCAAATGGCATCCAAATACTAAATTTGGCATTGTCGGCACGAATGGATTATGCCACTCGATGTTCCCAACAGATATACAATCCGCTGTGCAAATACATTTTGAATGAGATGAAAAATACGCGAGGCACACATTACTACAGAGGGACGCGGAAGTCGAGATTTATACGGAGAACACACACTTTCTCCTCTCTCGGGAAACAAAGGATGTTGAAAGAGATTCTTTACTTAGCACAAAAAAGCACACCGCCAAGAACTTTGCATAATATATTATATCGTTGTTGGGTAACATGTTGATTCTTCCATCGGAGAAGCATGGGATTTTTCTACCTTATTTTATTCATTGGGGCGTTGTAAGACGGAGAACTTTCCTCACACACGTGTGTTTGCTTTCATGCTCGAGGAAACATTGGTGATGAGAAAATGCTCATATTTAATTAACAAAATTGCAGTTTTTTCCTGGATGGTCTTCTCTTTGAAGTGAAGAGTAATAGGTTAAAAATTTCATAGCGTTAACAGCGTCAAGTTTTTATTAGCCGTTGTCCTCGTCGTTTACATAAATTGCTATTGCCCACTAGAGAGTGTGTGTGTGTTTGTGTGTGGAGAAAGTGTGTAACAGCCACTTGGGTAACAAGGTCACACAACTCAAGTCAGTGAAACATTTCCTCGTCATCAAATTTAACGGCTGTTACTTTTACTGTTCGACATGAGCATTAACGGTACGTGACGACCATTCAGTGTTGTCTATTAGGGAGTTCTGGATAATATGCCTGTTTGCGAGCGTGAGAATGCACACCCAAGGGAGAGGATTTTGCTTCAATAAAAATACAGTTCTCCAGTGTTTTTACTACGTGCTATCCTTACCTTAGATCGATGAATGTCTCCATTGTCCGTTTCTCCAACGCCGAGGATTTTTCTCGTCTTGAGTCTCGAGTGGAGATCTCCACTGCTGTGCTTTCTGATCCATTTTTGTTCAGCGTTCAAGGATTTCCCAGAGTGGCGGCAGAAAAACAGATAAAAAATGTAATCCCTTTTCAGTTTCCACTATTTTCTGATCGTTGAAGTTAACATCATTTGAAAAGCAAACATTTTTTTCCTACGGATTTCATCCGCTTCCTTGTTAGCTGAGGGGGAGATAAATTAGCTTAATTTTGTTACTTGTACACACACTCCATGCGAGGCGATCAGGATGGAGTTTTAAAACGAGAGCATATTTACTATTATATGATCGATATAAATGTACCAAAAGTATCATGTGGCAATTTATGACTACAAAATTACAAGGGTGCTGCATGAATTGATGATGTACCGGTAATTTGTCAGCATGCCTTTCCTGAAAAAAAAAAATCTCCCGGCATACAAAAGTGTTACAAGCAAAGGTCTCATGTTTCTCATAATTGCCTGCGTGTGTGTGTCTATACACGGAAAGTGAGACGAGCGTTAGCGCTAACAAGGTCATTAAGACGAGATGACAACAACACATAAAAATCCTACGCAAACACACATGAGAGAACGTCATTTTTATGGAGACGCACAAACACAGCAAATGACTTAAGTGTCATCTAAATCTCAACAGAATGAAAGAACACTCTAGATTAACCGCAGAGAAAGTGTCAACAGCTTATGATGGGTCAGGGAAAGAGTGTATGAAATTTTGACGTTTTGTTGTGCTCGAGCTGATAATGCTGTCGTGTTCAGGACTTTCTCTAACGTATTTTTTCATTTTGTTTTTCTTCGATACTCGCTCGCTGAGAACACACTTTGCATTCCCTTTATATCCTCCACACCATTAAGGTTAAGGTTAGGTCGTTCATACGCCTTCATTCTTAACTAATGTGAAAAGAATTCGGCAAAAGTTCTAAAAAAAACTGTGTTCTGTTATGTACAAGTCTATTGATCATGCCTGTGGTCGATGCTACTACTATGCCTTCTAACTGAGTTGAATTTATTGAAATTATGCATTCCATATCGTCATCTCACCATATTTTTATGGAGTGCATTATTGATATGAATGTCAACAGATAAAATTGATGTCAACTTATTTTGGTATTGCCAAAAAGAGTAAGATGATTTAGACGACTTTCCCTGTTTCCAAGACTAAAGAAGAATGGGAGAAACACGAGCGCCTTTGACGCGGACTCTGATTGTTATGAAATCCATTTTTTTCCTTTCTCTCTGCTGATGTACACAAACAGAAACAGACTAATAATCCGCAATGAAGTTGCGCAATATTTGTAAATATAGGAGGCAGAGTGGTGAGTCTGCTTTGATTAACTTTCCCAGGCGATGGTGTGCGGTAGCGGTGAAACAATTCTGTTTACTTCATTGTTCTTGCTGTCTTTCTCTTTGAAAAATGCTTTGGTGAAAGTCGACTCACCCACACATCACACCAATACAATGCACCTTCCATGAGCTCAAAATGAGGCTTTTCGGATGAAGTGTCAGCTTGGAAATAGTGATGATGCCATGGAACAGAAGTACATAACAATTTGGGAAGTCAACATTTGTTTTCATTTCCACACAACAAAATACTATCTCACGCTCTATTTTTCATCGTTTTGTCCTCCTTTCACTTCAAAAGTTGTGGAGTACAAGTTCATGTATCTGTTTCCGCATTTATCATTGTGATTGATGATGAGCAATATAAAGCAGAGAGAAAGCAGGGAAATGGGTGTGAAGAGAACAAGAGAAAAAGAATCCTACCTTTCCAATTTTGGGGGGCACATCACCCGCCTCAAGTTCTCCTTCTGGAGAAGCCTCTGCCTGTTGGCAATTATCGCCGCTGTTGACGCCCCCAACGCTTGCTGCTCTTCTTGTGAGGGTAAAATTGAAGGGGCGGCAGAAAGATTGGGGTCGCTCGTTCCAGAAGAGAAGCCCAGGGTCACTAATGAAGGTCCCGCTCCTCCTCCAATAACTCCTCCACTTGATCTCGATGGACTCTGAGTCGTCATCATTGACTGCGGTGACACGGCAGTTTTGTCACCGATACTCACGCTCCTACTTACTGCACTCTCGTTAGTCAAATTACTGCCGAGACGAACACTTTCTTCCATCACGACTACCATGCCAAATGGCGCACGAGTTCACTTCTGATATGCCCACTTGTCGATAACACCCGCTTTGAGGAAACCCTTCGTGTTTGTCCCTAACACAATAATATTAACCTTTTCTCATTACAAATCCAATAAACAGAGCGTGAGCCACTCTCAATAATATGTGCTCTTTCAGAGAAAACAAATGGAAGGCAAGAGAGAATGAGAGGGCAAAATGCAACAGGTCTCGGAAAAGTGACTGTTTTCCGTCCTTGCTTGAGCGAGTGTGAGTGAAAGGAGAATGGAGAAAGTCAGGGGAAAACTTACACCAGCTCACCACACGAGCCGAGTGAAATACAGCTAACAAGCAGCAGGCACCCCACAAGATGGAATGAAATGTAATAATAATATATGGGAACAGCGAGTCTCTTTCTTCGTTCAACTTGTACATGCCACCTTAACACACATTTTACGCATCCTCTATCTTGAGCGCAGAGAAATGTTATGCTTGCGTGTGAGAGCAGTGAGAAGTAAACGCCTGATCTGATGAAATGAAGTACAGAGAGAAAATTGCGAAGAGAGAAAGAGACAAAACCTGAAACATCCGTTTTCCTTCGCTTTTTCAAAGCTCTCGTCATGCTCAACGTTCGCTTGTCCGCGTGTACTCTGTGTTCTGGAAGAGAGAGATGAGTCCTCCATTTTTATGTGGACGTCTGTATAATAATAAGTTTTTTCCTTCCTTTTCACCCTATGCCACATCGTATTTTTATAACCTCTGTTATACATGCTCATTTTGTATCCTTGTATTACATATCTGCTATCCATCATCGTCATAGCTCTTTGTACAGAGGGGAAAGGTTAGCCTAAAAATTGCTCACATCTCGTTTCGCGAAAGGAGGACGACAGGAAATAGGAGAGGATATGTACAGTATTATGGATGTCGACGAGAGTCAAAAGAGACAACACTCGAGTGCGCTAATACTTGATGTACAAGTTGTGTGGTGGACGTGGGCTCACTTTGTTCTCAGTATTTGGAGGAAACTCGTATTATTAAATGCGCGCTCCGTTTAGAAAATTATGGATTGAAGGTTTGATGCGGAGGTGAGCACACATCATTTTATTAGTTGAAAGCAGTTTTGTATGATGATCCTTCTCCAAAACTCAGAACGACAACAGGAAAATTTTCACAATGATAATAATCGGCAGTGGGAAAAGTTTTGGATGGATGTGTGTATGTATGTGTGCGGTTTCTGTAGCAACGGGAAACCTGCGTTTAGTTTCAACATTCACATTACCAGCGGTCTCAGAATTAGTATGAACAAGTGCCTTTTGTCGTGTAGGAAACAAATTTTTATAGATTTAAGAAAAGCGTTTGACTCAGTGTCTCACACAAAGTTTGTTGAAACCATTATGAAGCTGAAACTTGAACCGTGGTATGTAAAAATCTTGAGTAACAATTTTATATCTAGATGTTTTAAAATAAGGGACAATGATAAGTACCATCCACTTAGACGTGGAATAAGTCAAGGGTCGGCCTTGGGGCCCTTATGTTTCAGTACCTTCATTAATTCGATTGGAGAGGCCCTTGAATGTCCCTATTTACTGTATGCGGATGATATGGTTATCTATCAACATGGATCCGATGTCCACAAAGTAATAGAGGTTCTAAAAGGTGAAATGGACAAAATTGTAAGATGGTGCACTGAGAATGAGGTAACCATTAATTTTGATAAGACAGAATTTATGATATTCCATAAGGATAGAGATTATTCATTACAAAATGAGTTTATAGGAAGCATAAATGTGAACAGTAGCAGTATTAAGCGAGTGTATGAATTCAGATATTTAGGAATCATTTTTGAGCCTACGATGAAATTTGACAAACATTTTGATCAAGTCCAGAAAAAAGTTGCACATAGAATCAAATATTTAAGTGGAATAAAAAGATTTTTAACGCCCCATGTCATGAAAGTCATGGTAAGCAGCTATGTTCACTCTGTAATTGAATTTGGAATTGAAATATGGGCAGTCCAAGATGAAGATAAACTGAGTAGAATTCAGAATAAAGTGAATAGGTTCCTTTTGCAATACTTCTTCCCGAACCTTGTCAGAAAACATGGTAAACGAAAACCGTTGCGAAATGTTAATATCTGTACGTACAATGACCTATTGGCAAAATGTAACTTTCTAACAGTATGGGAAAGAAGAGATTATGTAATACTTAAACTAGAATTAAGGCAATACAAAAGGGAGTGTGATAGTGATAGCCAGATGCAACATTTGCAGAAACGAACCATGCCTACATTTAAGTCGGAGACCTTTAAACGTTCACTGCACTATCGCGCTACAAAAATTTGGAATAGTCTTCCTAGAGATTTTGCGACAAAATATGG